>PITA01035650.1:0-10296 GCA_004023965.1 Spilogale gracilis | reverse complement strand
AGAACCAGGCAGTTACCTGACACCTCACCCACTGCCCAGCTGTAAACGAGGTCCTGTTGCTTTTCTCTTCACTGCCGGCAGAGCCTAGATGTTTCCACCATAGCAGGCCAGGCTGTTGAGGGCTTCTTGCCTCTCTCCTGCAACAAGGACATGAGCTCCAGACCACCTACTGAACTTCAGGGGCAGCCTCATGGACCCGAGAGATGGGCTAAGCCTCAGGGGTCATTGGTCTGTCATCTCTTTCCCTTTAGGGATTCAAAGACTAGGGGCGCCTAGGTGGCTCAGTTAAGCATCTGCCTTTGGCCCAGGTCATGATGCCAGAGTCCCGGGACTGAGCCCTACATCAGGCTCCATTCCGGAGTCCCGGGATCCAACCCCGCATCGGGCTCCCTCCTCTGTGAGTAGCCTGCTTCTCCCTCTCTTATTCCCCTGCTTGTGCCCTGTCAAAATCTAAAAGAAAAAAATTCAAAGACCACCAATGATGCTATTTACCATCCTTGTACCCATATTACAGCTACTGAGTATTAAAATGCTTAAATGGGGGGCGCCTGGGTGGCTCAGTTGGTTGGGCGACTGCCTTTGGCTCAGGTCATGATCCCAGAGACCTGGGATTGAGTCCCACATTGGGCTCTCTGCTCGGCCGGAAGCCTGCTTCTCCCTCTCTCACTCCCCCTGCTTGTGTTCCCTTTCTGGCTGTGTTTCTGTCAAATAAAATCTTTAAAAAAAAAAAAAAAAAAGTTTAAATGGCCCAATCCTTCTCTATACATTTTGCTCATTAACAGTTAAGAGGTATATATGGTTGAGTGTAAAATGGATTGCATGAAATGGTGCCAGTGTGGGTTCACAGACCTGCCCTAAATTCTGGAGCTCAACCTCCTCATCAAACTGAACTGGTACTAGAAACAAAACTCACCAGTTTGGTACAGACTCAATGAGTTAGCATGTAGAGCATATGTCATGGCACTTACATCACTTTTCTCCCACTGGTTTGAGGTTGTGGGGGTAAACAACAGCCCCTTGAACATTACAGAACATTCAACCAATACCTGAGCCACTGGAAAATGAGCCTTACTCAAGAGTCACCTCCCCCAGAAGGAGACACAGGAAGAAGACACAAAACTTAATTTAATAGAAATTTTGTTTGTAGTTCTTACATTCTCAGTGTGAGCCAAGCTGGAACCCACTGCCCCACCCAGAAGTGGCCCAGTCCTGGGAGCAGGGGAAAAGGGAAGTGGTGGGTGGGGGTCTGGGCTCAGGCCCTAGGAGCCCTGTTCTT
The DNA here is from genome assembly GCA_004023965.1 of Spilogale gracilis. Taxonomy (NCBI): domain Eukaryota; kingdom Metazoa; phylum Chordata; class Mammalia; order Carnivora; family Mephitidae; genus Spilogale; species Spilogale gracilis. The sequence continues at coordinate 9,020 of PITA01035650.1, read as the reverse complement.
CCTCAGTGCTGGGGGCTGGGGATGCCACCCTCTTCTCCTGCCCCCCTCTGGGATCAGGAAGAAAAGCAGATGGAATTTGGGGCCTGGGGCTTCTCTTCCACACTCCCCTGCCCCCTCAGGTTGGAGGGGAACTGAGGGATCTGGGGAGAGAAGGGGACAGAGGAAGGCAAAGATGTCAATCAAGGAAAGATGAGAATTAGGAATAAGGACTAAAGAAGAATCAAAGACAAAACGCCAGTTGTTTTTTTTAAAAAAAAAAAAAAAGGGAGGGGAGGAAACAAAACCAAAATCCACCCCAAATCAGAACCCGCCTGGAAAAAAAATGAAAGTTCTCCAGTCTCATAGAGACATTATTTGGCGCAGCCGGCTCTGTGGTGGGAGCGCTCAGGCCTCAGTCCAGCCCTGGAGGCAGCTGCGTGGCCCCTACAGCTCATCCTTGGCCTGGCCAGCGGCAACATCTTCCTCTTCCTCTTCCTCCTTGTCATCCTCCTCCTCCTCATCCTCATCCTTGTCTTCCTCATCTTCCTTATCTGCCTCCTCCTCTTCCTTGCGTTTCTTGTCCTCCTCCTCCTCTTTTAGCCTCTGCTCCTCATCCTGCTTGTCTTTCATCTGCTTTTCTGCCGCCTGCACAGAGCACACATATCTGAGCCTCGCCCCCACCCACCAAACCCGCCTACTCCCCAAGCCCAGGACCAAACCCCGGTCCCACCTTCGTGACACCCCAGGTCTCGTTTCCAAACTCCTCTGCATAGGCCTCGTCATTGGTGATGAGGAAGTTGTCAAAGATGGTGCCAGACTTGACCTGGGGGGCAGGAGAATGGATGAAGAGGTGGTCAGATGGTACATCAGATGTCCCTGGCCTCAGATAAGCCCCCCAACCCCTGCCCCATGTTTCCATGACAACTACACAAGGCCCTTCGATTTCTTCATCTGTAAAATGGCATCTCTCAGTCTCCAAGTATTTTTCTAGCACCTACCACATGCCAGGCACCATACATTTATTAGTGAATAAAAATAACCAAAATCTGCTCTCTCCAAAATGGGATTTTTCAAAAAAATTTTTTCTAGTAGTCACATTTTCCAGTAGGCTCCACTCCCAATGTGGGGCTTGAACTCATGCCTATGAGATCAAAAGCTGCATATTCTACTGAGTCAGACAAGTACTCCTGAAACTAATTTTCTAACAAGGTCATCTAACCAACTTCTAGTTGGTAAGAGCAATTAAACAAGTTTGTTTTCATAAAAGAACTCAGAAAAGTTATCTGTCACATACTAAGCAGAACCTCCAAGTGGCTGCTGTGAGAACTCTGTAATGACCAGGAAATTCTTCAGGAAAAGCATCACTTTGGGCTCAGATCTGCCTGAGATTGAATGCTACCATTCCTTTCCACTTGGATGACCGTGACCGTTTGAGATACTCCAGGAATCCCTTCTATGTCTCACCTGCCAGAGATCCAAGCCCAGAACAGCGAAGTTTTCATAGGCGTAGATGTTGCTATCAGGGGAGTACTCAGGGTTGTCAATCTCTGGGTGGATCCAAGTGCCCTTGTAATCTGGGTTGTCGATCTGCCGGGGCTTCCACTCGCCCTGTGGAAGGGGAAGGGAACCAGTGGTTGAGTGGAGGTCAGTGTGCTCCCCACTGTGCACCCCCACCCTGATCACAGCCCCGTTCTCACCTTGTACTCAGGGTTCTGAATCACTGGTGGTTCCCATTCTCCATCCATCTCTTCATCCCAGTCCTCTGGCTTTTTAGCATCGGGGTCAGGGATGTGCTCAGGCTTGTCCCAGTCCTGAGGGTACACAAAAAGTCACCCCAGCTGTCCTCTGCACCCTCCATGTGGGAGCCTCTGCCCAAGTACCAACCTCAGGCTTGGAGTCTGTGGGATCATCAATCTTGGCCCGCTCATCCCAGTCTTCAGGCTTCGAAGCATCGGGATCCTTTATCTTCTTGGGAGGGAGGAAGTCCCAATCATCCTCCAAGGAGCCTGATTCCACCTGGCTGTTGTCAATCTTCACCTCATAGGTATTATCCGGCCGCACAATCAGGGTATACAGATGAGTGAATTCATCATCCTGAAGAGGGTGGGAGATGAGTGGCCCCGCCCACCAGGCTGGCCTCTGAGACTCCCCTATCAGCCATTTGTTACCACCCCCGTCACACCTTACAACGAATGTCCTTGTTGATCAGCACGTTCTTCCCCTTGTAGTTGAAGATGACATGAACCTTCTTGGTGCCGGGGCCACAAATATCAGGGCCTAGGTGAAAAGCGGGTTCGGTCAGAGCAAGAAGCTGCCCACCATTGCAAAGCTCCCCTTTACAAAGGAAGACTTGGTTCTTAAGTTCAGGTCTGTAAAGGGTCACAGGACAGAAACGGTCCTGACTGGTACTAAGGCACTAACAGTGGAGGCTTTTAAAAAGGAAAAAAAACAAAACAAAAAATTGGCTCTAGAATTTAATGCTCTCACTGGTAACATCAGGAAATAGCTACAGAAAATCTCATAAACTTAACAGTTTCAGATCAACAATAACAATGCAATGTTCTGAGCTCCCTTCCAGAGACAAGCCCTAACTACGTAAGTACTTTTCGTGTTCTCCAAACTACCTGTCAGGGGCTTTGAGGAACCCGAGATTTTAGTCTCCCTCTAACAAATCAAAGGTCAGCACCAGGGCGGGGCCCCTCACCGAACATGATGTTGTATTCAGAGTCTCCGTGCATGTCGGTCTGGTCCAGACCATCTGGAAAGAGCTTCACGTAACCGCCCCCACAGTCGATGTTCTGCTCGTGTTTCACGGTGAACTGCACCACCAGTGTCTGGCCCTTGTTGCTGAAGGGCTCAAATCGGGTCGACAAAGCATAAAAGCGGGCATCCTGACTTGTCTGCAGCCCTAGCAGAAGACCACAGTGAAGTCATGGCTGAGCCCCAACCTCCAGGGACCCTAAGCCCTGGAGACACAGAGGACTGCTCCTCCCTCCCCCTGCCCTGCTCATGGGGATACCCAGGCTGTGTGTGTGCAGGGATTCCTCCAGGAAGTCCTCCTGAATCCGAACACCCACCTGCCTCAGGGTCTTACCTTTATCCTTCTCCTGATCACCGTAGAACTTGCCAGAACTGAGGACAAATTTACCAAAATCTGACTTGTGTTTGGATTCGATCCAGCGGTTGGTCCACCCATCTAGGAGTCAAAGGGTCAGGTCAGTGCTGTCCTACAGATTTCTTCTCACTGAATATCTGCCAGTGGCCTCACATTGCTGAGGACTGGGAAACAGATACCTCTTAACTGACCCCACCCCAACCTCTAGTTTGACACCTTCAATGGCTTAAGGCCTCCTCCAGCAAATCCTAAGTCCGGCCAAGGGAGTCCGCTGCACCCTCGACGCTCCCCAGGGACACGGAAGGGGGGCTCGCTGACGGCTCTCGTCCCCGGACGCCCCCGTATTGATCCTCTAAGCAGTAATTACAGGAGAACAACGCAGATCTAGGCTGAGGGACCGCCCTCGTAGTCGGGACGCCCTCGAGACATGACCAGGCCTTACCCCCGTCCAGAAACTGCTCCTTGAAATAGATGGCGGGTTCGGCAGCGGCCAGGCCGAGGAGGCCGAGCAGCAGGGGTACGGGTAGCAGCATGGCGAGCCGAGGGGGCGGCGGCGCGCGGGCCCTTTAAATCTCTCCTCCGGCGACGGCTCTGCAGTAGGGACAGACGCTGCCGCCGGCCGCACACTTTTATACCCTACCGCCCCTCAAACCAACCTGGCCCGGCCTCTTGTCCCGCCCTCCGCACCTTATAATTGGTCCGTGGCCACAGCCCTGACTTGCCATTGGACCCTTGTCCTCTGAGCAAGTTAGGCTGCGCCTCGGAACGCAGGGTTCCCAGATGGCCGATTTCTATTGGCCAAAAAACTGACCAATGAAGGTCGACCACGCGTTGTGGGGGCCGCCCACCGGGGTGGTGGGGGCCTCGAGCCCCTGTGCCCAGGTCATGTGACCAGACCTCAACCCAACCCTGCCCTGGCCCGCGCGCTTTGCTTCTGGTCTGGGCGTTTAAACACCGCGCGCGAGTACCCGTGTCACCGCGCAGGACCTGGACCTTGCCCGAGCTCGCCGTCTTTCATCCCTCTGCGGGGAGCTGTGGGCAAGGTTTTCCTAACCACACCTTGCAACTACTCACTCTGCCGTTGGGGAGCCCCCACTGCGAAGCGCTCCTACTCGCTCTCCCCCGCCCCAGGCCAGAATGGGGCAAAGGGCACCAGAGGTCAGGGGCTGGGGCCCTGGGTCTTCGCCCCAGGGCCACAGCCTTGCAGGCTAGCAAGTAAAGCGCCACCTCTCTCCTCTCTGGCCCTTAGTGATCCCTAATGCCTGGACTGCCTGTCAGACTGCTGCTGTGTGACTGGGGCAAGTCACTTAGCCTCTGAAGTCATAGGCGCCCCTAAGAGGCTGGGAGGAGCAACCTTGGCTAGGTGCCGCCCTACAGAACCCTTTCAAAGCTCTTAGGGTTGTCCTGGGACAGAGAGAAGGAAACTTAGAAAGCTAGAAGTTGTGACTACTGGCTGTGGCTCCTAGAGTTTGGCAGGGTTGTTTCTCTAATTCCAGCCTCTCTTTTAAACCCTCCCTCAGCCGGTACAGGGGTCGCTGCCTGTGGTCTCCCACAAACGGCCTGGCTTTTGCAACCAAACGGCTAAAGAGGAGGGGGGGGGTGATTGTGTTGGAGAAGGAAAAAAAATGAGACAGATGGTGGGGAAGATAAAGTCCAAGAGAGATGGCCAGGACCCCTGAGTCTAGAGTGTTCTGGAGCCAGGGACGCGTGACTGAGAGGCCGATACCATCTCCCTGCCCCCAAGCTGCAGGAAGCAGGAAGGAGGTCTGGGGTTTTCCCAAACTCTAAGCAAACAGGCCCTGGCCCAGGGAACATGGAAGTGGACAGGGGAAGGGGGGAGTCCTGGCAAAAGAGTGGGAGAAAGGGTGCTTTCCTGATAGTGGTGGGGACTCAGAAAAAGGAGGAATGGGGAATCTTGGAGAAGTTGAGGTTCTGCCCCCGGCATTTCAGTATCACCCAACCTGCACCCCCTCATGAGGAGCCCCAATTTGGAGTGATCACTCTTGGCCTGCCACTGACCCTCCCACCTTCCCTCCTTTCCACCATAGTCATGCACACATGAGTTTGGTGCTTCCTGCTTGAGGGAAGACCCTGTGACTGTCTTATTCACTTCACCAGTGTCTCTTGCAGCACCTGGCACAAAAGAGGTTTAAAACTTACTTGCTGTGTGACAGAAAGAAGGAAAGTCTCTTGGAAGAATTAAATAAATCAGAACAAGGGAAGTACTTTGAAGCTAAGAAGGAGATCCACATACTGAATTTTTATCGGGACCTCACTGTAGGGTCAGGATCGAGTGAGTGATCTTGGTAATGCCACTTTCCAGGCTAACATAGTAATTTTTTAAAATATTTTATCTATTTGACAGAAAGAAACACAGCTAGAGAGGGAACACAAGCAGGGGGAGTGGGAGAGGAGAAGCAGGCTTCCCATGGAACCCGATGTGGGGCTCGATCCCATGACCTGAGCTGAAGGCATACGCTTAACGACTGAGCCACTCAGGCACCCCTCACATAGTAATTGTGATGGTTAAATGAGTAAAGGTGTTCTGCTTACCATAATGCTTGTCACATGGTCCACAGTCAATTTGGTATTAGTAAGTATGTGTACATGTGTGAGCTGAGCAGTATTTCACTTAAATCTCACAATAACCTGAGCTTTTATATTCTCTATCCAGGCAAGGAAACAGGCACAGAAAGATTAAGCAACTTTGCTGAGTGGCATAAATGGGACTAGAATCTACTTGTACTGTCTAATCTCCACTGGCCACATGTGACTATTGACCATTTGAAATATAGGTTGTCCCAACTGAGATGTGCCTTAAGTGTAAAATACACATCAGATATTGGAGACTTATTATGAAAAAAGAACATAAAATATTCCATTAGTAATTTTATAGTATTGAAATGATAATTCAGACATATTAGGTTTGGTGGATTCTTCAAATTAATTTCACCCACTTTTTTTTTAAGATTTTATTTATTTGACAGAGAGAAACAGTTTTAGAGAGGGAGCACAAGCAGAGGGACTGAGAGAGGGAGAAGCAGGCTTCCGGCTGAGCAGAGAGCCCGATGTGGAGCCCGATGTGGGGCTGGATCATGGGTCTTCAGGATCATGACCTGAGCCGAAAGCAGTCGCTTAACCAACTGAGCCACCCAGGCGTCCCTTATCCATTTTGTTTTTAACACTGCCACTAGAAAACTTAAAATTAGACTTGTATCTTGTATTATATTTCTAGAGGCCAGTACTGATTAGGGTATCCATTACTGCCCCAACATTGATCTTCTCAGAGCAAGCAGGGATTGGAGTGGAATCTGAAGTGTTCATAGTTTCTGACACCATCTCTACCAACTGCGTGCAGAACCATGGGGAAGTGAAATCACCCTCTGAGCCTCCATTTTCAAAACTATGAAAGGGGGATGATGTTAATATCTACATCAAGGTTTTGGGGAAAATATGAAATAACACACCTGAAGCACTTAGCACTGGGCAGAGGAAACGTGATGTCTCTCAAGATTAGCTGCTGTTTTGACTATGACTATTATTAGGTGAGTCCCTCTCCCTTTTATAAATAGGGATGGCCCCTACCTAACCTGCCTTTAAAAACTTAAAAGGTCATTGATATCAGCGGAATGATTATCTCTGGGACCCACCACCTACACCCTCCTCCTGCTCGCCAAGAGCGAATCCCCAGAGAGCAGAGGGCTCCCAGGCTCAGAGAAGGGAAGTCCAAGGTCACACAGCCTGCTAAACATGGGGCTGGATGAAACTTAAACCAACGCTGCGATTCTGTCCTTGAGGTCTTCAATTTGGCCTCTCAGGTCAACCGGACACTACTTCTCTAGCCAGGGTGGACGCGGGCACTGAGTCCCTCCCACCCTCTAATATTCAAACGACACACTGAAGATGGCGGCTTCCTGAACCTGACAACAGCTATGACACACTCAAGATGGCGACACACGCCGGGCGCCGGTTCCGGTTCCGGTTGTTCAGGCCCGGAGCGGGACACGCCGAGCAAGCTGGCAGCAGACATGGCGGACGGGCCAGTCGGTGAGTTGCTGCTCCGGCAGCTAGAGGCGGCCGATGGCGGCCTGGACAGCGCGGAGCTGGCAGCTAAGCTGGGCGTGGACCACCAGGCCGTGGTGGGCGCCGTGAAGAGCCTGCAAGCGCTAGGCGAGGTGAGTCGTGCGGGTGTCGCCTGGCCTCTTCCCTTTTGCACCTGAAGTCCCCTTGCCCGAAGGCCGTGTCCACTGAAGAGTCCTTCGGGAGTCCTGCCTGCGCACCCCAGGCAACAAGTGAGAGCCCAGAAGCACCAACGTTCTACACTCAGTAAATGTCCATTGAGACATGGTAGCCATGAGGCCCGGGTGTTTCACAGCATCCCCCAGGAGGGCATGGGCCAGAGCGAGCTCATGGTAAGGTCCAAGGGACGAGACCTAGGGAAGTGATGGGGTGAGATGGCCCTCATGCTCCGCTCACTGAGACATGGCGTTAGGGAGGGCACGATGGTGGACCAGGAAGACGCAGTTGCTGCCCTCACGGTGGTTGCGGTCTAATGAGAGAGATACTCAGGTGACCCTTAGAGTACAGGGCACCCAGAGGAGAACGTCCTGGAGGAGGTAGTGGCTGAGTCTGCACTGGGACTCTGCACTGAAGAGGAAAGATCCAGGGATCTATGGCAGGAACGGGAAACATGTAGAAGAGCATTAGTAGAGTCAAAATTTGCAAGGCATTGTAGGTCTTTATCTCACAGGGGTACTGGAGAAGCACAGCAAAAGTTGGAGCCTGTCAGATCTGTGTGTCCTGTTTGCATCACTTTGGGAAAGGATTGGAAGGGGCTGACACAGCTCCAACCTAGACGGCATGGTGTCTGGGTGTAGAGAGGGAAATGGAATGGAGAAAGGATTCAGAAGAAGAAATGAAAGGAGATCCATGGCAACGCAAGGAGAGCATGGATAAAGCCCAGCCTTTTTTACTTGGATAAGTGAAAGGTGATAGAGTCATAGGAGGAAGATTTGGAAAGGGCTGTGGGCCACCCAGGAGGCTAGATCCTCAGGGCTTCAAATCAGAAAACCTAGCTGGGCTGCATATTCATCAAGCCCATGTTCTGTTCCTACTTTGTTCTCGGCTTTATTTACCATCTAGTCCTTGTCACCATCCCAGGATAGTAGCATTGATATCTCCATTTTGCACACTGGACGCCTGAATACTGGTGTTAGTAACTTGATCAGTGTCACTAAAAGGAAGAGGCAAACCTGGATTTGAAATTAAGCATTCAGGCTGCAGAGCCTGAGGTCATCAGTGCAGAGAAAGCATCGTGTGAAATTAACACTTGTCTTGGTCACAGAAAGTTAAATAGTGGCTATTTATTGTGCCTTGATCTAAGGCAGTGATGGTAACAAAACATTCTCAGTCTTTTCCATACGTTAGTTCAGTAGTTACACAAGTAAACTTCTGGGGTGGAGCCCATCTCACCTTTCTCTTGATGATAAAAAAAGTTGCTCAGGGAAGTTAAGCAGTTTTCCCAAGGTCGCACAGGGAGTGAGGAGGGAGCAAAGCCCTGTGCGCCCAACCCAGCCTTGCTCCTCTAAACCCATCCTCATCACTGAGCCTTGGATTCATGTGTGTAATATGAACCTGAGGGCCCTTTCCAGACATTCTGGGCACTGAGATGCAAACATGTTAAATATGGAGATGAATCAGTTCATCTGAGGCCTTAAAAATCTTTCTCAAATTCAAAAGTAATAGAGGGGTGCCTGGGTGGCTCAGTTGGTTGGGCGACTGCCTTCGGCTCAGGTCATGATCCTGGAGACCCGGGATCAAGCCCCACATCGGGCTCCCTGCTCAGCAGGAAGCCTGCTTCTCCCTCTCTCATTCCCCCTGCTTGTGTTCCCTCTCTCACTGTGTTTCTCTCTGTCAAATAAATTAA
>PITA01035649.1:0-10301 GCA_004023965.1 Spilogale gracilis | reverse complement strand
TTAATACTTTTTTACTTCTCCCCACCACTTATCTATGACCCAGGATCTTAATATATTCTAGTGTCTATTATGATAAGTCTAGTGACAATGCCATCATCTTTCACTTATTATGTATGTTTGCTATTTTTTATTAGAAATACACACATTAATTAAAAAAATAGTGAAGACATTAGTTGGCTAAAGTAAGACTTTTAGTTTAGACTTCCACTTTGAAAAAGGACTTTGGAACACTTCTCAATTCAAGTACCATTTGATCAAAAAACTTAATGATATCATCAACATTCCTGCTCCATTTCCTGGCACTAAACTCAATCTGTGTACTTCAACTCTGAGTCATCTTTTTTGGTAAGAGCAGATATCTTACCTCATTTAGAGAATTGTAGAATGTCTGCACTACATCTCCTATGGATGAGGAAAATCACCTTGTTTTAATATTAAGTCTTCTTCAAAACTTCTTTTTTCTTTAGCTCAAAGTTTTTCACAGGGCCATCCCAGAACAATCACTGTCGGTAGGGTGATGATATACCCTATTAGAGACATTGAGTACTACCAGAACCTAGAGTCAAGTGGAATTTCTCTAACAGAGAGACTGCTACAACCCAATAGAGAGGGAGGCATTGTCAATGAAAGAAGGATATTTTTGATAGAAGGTTGGCAATACGTGATAAAGAACAATCTCTAAATGTCCATTATGGTAAGCAGATGAGTAGAGCAATATATATGTATATATGTTCCTTCTCCTGAAAGCTTTTTAAAATAAATGGTTTACCTTTGGATGTGATTGATTATGTTTTGTCCTTGACATTTTATAATTCCATGTGTGTCCATCTGTGCATGTCTTTTTTTAAAAAAATAGTGACAGTGATTTTAAAAGAAATAATTACAATTTTGTCTCATTTTAAAGTATTTGAGAAAAAAAAGTATTTGAGAAAACCAGTTTAAATCACAGGAGAAAGCTAAATGGTATAAAAATAGGAGGATTCCTCCTTTCACAATGCCTTCTTGTCTACCTATGTCTTTAACAATAAAAGGAATAAAATGTGCTAAAATCCTATGTGACATGATTACGAAATCCGTTTAAATTAATAATTATTAATAATTATTACTGTAGTAATTGTTAAAAATACATTTTAGATGTTATATTAATTTATCATAGTACTTGTGTTGGGAGGTAAACATAAAATGTAAAAACCCTGGACAGAAAAATATATATATCAGGAATGTCATGAAAGATATATTTGTAAACAATGTATTAGGAACGGACGCCTGGGTGGCTCAGTTGGTTAAGCGACTGCCTTCGGCTCAGGTCATGATCCCGGAGACCGGGGATCGAGTCCCACATTGGGCTCCCTGCTCAGCGGGAAGCCTGCTTCTCCCTCTCTCACTCCCCCTGCTTGTGTTCCCTCTCTCGCTGTGTTTCTCTCTGTCAAATAAATAAAATTAAAAAAAAAAAAAAAAAAGAATGTATTAGGAAGTAAAGATCGTATTAGAAAAACCAGTATACAAACAGAAATTTATATTTCATATCTTCAAATGATGTATTGGTTAAATAGAAGGGTCATGTTAAGACTTGTTGAAGGCACAGATAATAATGTTTTTCTAGAATAAATATGTATCTGCTGAGGACATATTTCTAAAAAAAGATTTAATGGCATTTTAGCACTGTTGATTTCTATATCTGAGCAGAAAAACAAATGGTTTATTGATTTGTAATAAATATAAATATATTAGTTCAGAAATGGCATATAAAATCAAAATGAAAAGACCTATTGAATTAAAAGGGTCTTTTTTATTCTTTTCAATTCTTAAATTTATAGTAATATGATTACCATTTAATATTTTATCATTATTTTACATTGCTTGTGTTTACTAACAAACATTAAGGTGGAAAAAAGTAAGATGTTGGATAAAATCTGTGATTTTTATCAAGGTTTTTAATAGTTTTGGTTGGTTTAGATGTTTTGGGAAAATCAGTGGATAAAAGAACAGAGGCAAATGTACACTTATAAAACTAAAAAAAAAGAGAACAAGAACCAAAAATAATAGCTTATCACTTCAGCCCTATATTTTCTAATTCAAATAATACTAAAAATAACAAATTGAGGTCTTCTTTTCCATGAAATTTTCATCTGAGTACAAATATAAACTTGTATTATTATCTATGTGAAGTTAATTTCAAAATAATACAATTATCACGGATTGTAAAGCATATATAACTGCAAAGCCAGCTCTAGCATACCTCCAGGTGCTTTACTTAATCATTAAAGATTTTTGGGAAATAGGTTTACATCACAAAGATAGCAAATTGATCACATTCATCACCAATTTTTAAAAAAAGCATCACATTTTGTCACCTGTGAAACATTTTACTTCATACATATGCATACTATTTTTACATAATTAAGCTTATTATTATAGCATCAAAAACCAGTATTATATTCAACTCAAAGTAAATTTCACTTTACCTGGATTATTAAAATTGCCTTATTATCAGGGGCGCCTGAGTGGCTCAGTGGTTGAGCGTCTGCCTTCAGCTCAGATCATGATCCTAGGGTTCTGGGATCAAGGCTGCATCAGGCTCCCTGCTCAGCAGGAAGCCTGCTTCTCCCTCTCCCACTCCCCCTGCTTGTGTTCACACTCTCACTGTCTCTCTCTTTGTCAGAAAAATAAAGTCTTAAAAAAATTGCCTTACTTTTAAAACTTCTTAGCTAATTTTTATCTTGTACTAAAATTATTTTTAATATTAATAAGTCACAAATATATTGGTGGTTTTATCCATAAGTATGGGAAAACAGAAACTTTGCAGTATCATTTTTTCTTCTGCTGCAGTCATACAGTCTCTTCCTCAGAGAATCAAGTTTTCATTGGATAAATAATTGGGACAAATTTCAGTTGGAAAATATTTTTCCTTGAAGTAATGTAACAATAAATTCCAAAATTTGAGTATTACATGAAAATTTATTTTAATAAGACACAAAACTTTCATATCTGATATGTTTTCTTTTTTTTCCTGATATGTTTTCTAATATAATGTACTTATAAGGTTTCTAGTTATATGCAGATCCACTAACAAAAACTGAAAAATATATCAAAATCAATGAAACATTAGGAACATAATTCTTTCCTTGTAGAATGATTATATTATCAAACAGGACAGTAAAACTATTTAAAGTGAAGGAATACAAAGTATTATCACTGATCATTGTCATAATAATAGTGTTGTAGAATCCAAACATTACAAACTTTAATAACATAGTTCTATATAGCAACGACTAGAATCCAGGTATCCCGAAGAGTATTTAGCACTCAAAACTACTATTATGTTTTACTAATTAATCTGATAAATTTAATGGGTATGAATATTTATTCTTTTATTTTATAATTCTTTTGAACTTATTACTTTAAAATGGTTTAATGATCATTTGGTTTTATATTTTATTTTTATTATCTTAAATACATAATTAATAATTTTTAATATATTTAAATTTGGTTTCACCTCAAGGAAATAGAATTATGTAGGTTTATTGCTTATTACATTTAAAATCAAATATAGAAAAGTAAAACCAAATATAATTATTATATAGTTACTTTATATGGAAGAAAGTGAATATTGGAGTCATAAATTGAACAATAGATTTTTAATAAACAGAAATGTGTTTTATGTACTGATACATATCTCAAAAACTTCTTGACTCTGAACATGTTTTCTTTTTCAGAGAAAAAGTTATGGCATTTCACTCAAAAGTTCATAAAGTTGAAGATACCATCAATCATATTCTTTTTATAGGGAAAGCTTATTATAATTTATTCCATCCTGGTTAGAAAAAAGATATTATTGGTACTGACTTATTGTCAAAGTTATTTATTCTGCATTTTAATTCATATTTCAAAATAATTTTTCAAAAGACATCATCTATTTATTTCAGAGAAAGAGTTTGCAGTGGGGTGGGGGGTACAGGGAAGAGTAGAGCAAAAGGGAGAAGGAGACTTAAGCAGACTTTGCACTGAGTGCAGAGCGCACATGGGGCTTGGTCCCAGGACCCTGAGAGCAGGACCCCACCTAAAACCAAGAGTCAGAAGTTCAACTGACTGAGCCACCCAGGATCCCCCATGTTTCAAATTATTTTTCTAAATATTTTATTTATTTATTTGACAGAGAGAAACACAGCAAGAGAGGGAACACAAGCAGGGGGAGTGAGAGAGGGAGAAGCAGGCTTCCCACCTAGCAGGAAGCCTGATGTGGGGCTGGATCCCAGGTCTCCGGGATCATGACCTGAGCTAAAGGCAGTCGCTTAACCAACTGAGCCTCCCAGGTGCCCCCGTGTTTCAAATTATTTGAGGATAATTAGGTAAACAAAAGATTGCTGAACTCTAGAGGACTAATACATCTGAATATGATTTAAAGTATTGCTATATTAGTTGTCACATATTCTTTTTTAAAAAATATTTTATTTACTTATTTGATGAGAGACAGTGAGAGAGGGAATACAAGCAGGGGGAGGGGGTGAGGGAGAAGCAGGCTTCCCACTGAGCAGGGAGCCAGATGTGGGCTCCATTCCAGAACCCTGGGATCATGACCTAAGCCACAGCATATGCTTAATGACTGAGCCACCCAGGCACCCGTATTTGTTACATATTCTAAGATACGGTTTTTCATGCTTTTTATAGGTGAAAATGTAATGCAAATAAGTCACATAATTTGCTTAGAATGAGATAGATATAGATAGACTACAAGTGTTTATTGTAGCAAAGGAGTAAGGATTATAAAGCAACATAATTTTAGATATATGTTTAATGGAAAATTGATTAGTAGAAGGAAGATCATGAAAGCATGCTATCAGAAAGACACTTTAAGCAATTAATATTTGACATTTATGAGAAACAGGAACATATGAATCAATACGATTTTAAAATTGGCATTACTTTGTATGCATCTCAGTTTGTATTTATTCAAAGAAGACAATGTAGTGGTAAATTTCCTTGTTGAATACAAAATCACATACTAGGTAATATTTTTTCATACAAACTCAATTTAGAAATTTTATATATTATCCATGAATGCCATTAATTTAAATATTGCATTAACTCTGAAAACTGGCAGTAGCTCTTCAAAACCTCTTATAGCTCATTGAGTGGTAAATGAGGCATGGGTAGTTCTTAAATTCATATATAGTGACTCTGCTAAATTAGCAACAAATGAGAAAACTCAGGATTTTTCCCTTCATTTCTTTTTTTTTTTTTTAAGATTTTTTTATTTATTTGACAGAGAGAAACGCAGCCAGAGAGGGAATACAAGAAGGGGGAGTGAGAGAGGGAGAAGCAGGCTTCCCGCCCAGCAGGAAGCCCGATGTGGGGCTTGATCCCGGGTCTCCAGGATCATGACCTGAGCCGAAGGCAGTCGCCCAACCAACTGAGCCACCCAGGCGCCCCTCTCTTCATTTCTTAAAAAAAAAAATTAACTATTCTTTCTCTCATGAGAGTAACTATAATAAACTCTCTCTGTATTGTAGAGCACATTTGACAATGAAATCCATGAAAAGATAATAGCTGTGGATCAAAAAAAGTATAAATTTTACATAGTAGTTTATGCATTAAATGATGTATTAGGTTACCACATCCTCAATCTTTTTTTTTCTCCCTTTATGGCAGTAATTCTAAGGTTACTTTGCCTATACAGATTTATATTAAAATAAATAAGAAAAGTCAAGTTTTAAAACTATTGAAATATAATGTCTCTTAATTTACTTTATTTTGCAGAAAAACACGCCTTTTAATATTTTATATAATTAATGGGCTGTAAGAGAAAGTAGTAAAACATCTTAAGACATGAAAAATGAATGGCTCATTTTATTTAGAAAGTAAATATGTTTCTCTGTTTGGTTTTCTGAGTATACTTAAATTACTGCCAGGCAAACTATTCTGTGTTCAACTCTGTTTTCAACTCAGCCACGTATGATGAAAATAATTTGCAATAATTTTATAATTGCTCTTTATTTCTTCAGAAATGATCAAAATATAAACTTCATAATGGAATACACAGCATTTTATTCTTTTCTCTATATCCAGAGCTTACAATGAAGTCTCACATCTAATTAGTATCTGAGTTTTCTGAATGAATGTGTGAAGGATACTGCCATTATTTATTTCTCCTCAGCACCAAGTACTTATCTATAGTTTGGGATAAAACAGTATATATCATATATAACTCCACATGGATTTTTTCTGTCATGGAATTTATACCCTTAAAGAGACCACAAAGCAAATTTCATAGAGATTCTCATATTATATATCACTGGGAGATTAACACTATAATACAAGTCAAAGCAATGTAAAAGGACAGTTAGAAGAGATAATTTCCTTAATATACAACATATTTTTTCATGAAATATTTTAATTATTCTATGATTCTCAAAGAGAAAAATATATAATAATGGTAGCATTTCATCATGAATGTTTTGTATCTTCTCCTTGGAAGAACTGTTATGTCCTAGAACACACATTAACTATGTCGTCAAAGTCATCTTTATGCATTATCCTGTGTGAGAGAAAACATCTACAGTTTATAAATTGCCACAGTAAATTAGTGTGTAATATATTAAACAGATTAAAGTGATTGATTAAAAAGTTTGTCCATTAATTAAAGGCTCCACAAAAATACAATTTATCAGACACTGTACTAAAGAGATACAAAACTAAATAGCATGTACTCTCTTTCCTAAAGAGTTTACTGCTTTTATTAATATTCCTCTTAAATATTTAAGGCTCCTTAAAATTTTCTCAGAACTGAAAAAAAATCAATATACTGAAGTCAGTATGGTTGAGAAAGAAAGTAAAATCTCCATAGGGTCAAAACACTACAAACTTCCATTTGTCCTGAGTTCCTATTGGACTGATTCCTTTGTAGAACACAGCTATAAAATCTAGATGTATTAAGGAATTACCTGAAAGAACTTAGAGTTAAACAAAGCAGGCAAATTTTTGTTGAGCACATATACTTGGAAGAACAGAGTCATATATATGAGTTCTTATTTTCAGAACATTTAGCTTGTTGCCAGCCACATTCCAGTATGGTACCTAGGAGGTTGATATTGGTGGAAAATATGCAGTCAATCTTGCCTAAAGAACCAGAAATCTGGGGCGCCTGGGTGGCTCAGTTGGTTAAGCTACTGCCTTCGGCTCAGGTCATGATCCCGGAGACCCTGGATCGAGTCCCACATTGGGCTCCCTGCTCGGCAGGAATCCTGCTTCTCCCTCTCTCACTCCCCCTGCTTATGTACCCTCTCTGGCTGTGTTTCTCTCTGTCAAATAAATAAAATGTTTTAAAAAAAAAAAAGAACCAAAAATCTAAATCTGGGGAAACTGCTAGATAAGTAGATGGGCAATCTCAGGTAGAAAAGAACCATACAGAAGATCCCCCAAATCTGTCTATTCACTTTTGGCCAGTATGAAGGAAACATATGCCAAACAGAGTCAAAACAGCTCAATTCAAAATATCTGAGATCAGACTGAAATATTTGGACAAAAAAATAGATTGAAAGAATGGGTAATAGGAATCCCTACCTTTCATCCTCCACAAAAACAATGATCTAGCAATAATTTTGGTACCAAAATATTTTGAAAAGAAATTTAGCATACAGCTAAGAAGTACAAGTTCTAGAGGAGCACAAATAGACCCTGCACATTTAAACAGGTAAGAAAAGCAATTTCATTTTGCTTTCAACTATCCCTTCTTCCAATTCTCTGCTCCAAAGGAGAAGATCGCCTTTGATTTCTGTTGGGGGGAATGAGATTTTGGAGTGATGTTCTTTCCTGTCAGGGCATTCTCCACGTAAGTAGTTTCTGTTTGCCTTGTATGAGTACAGAACCTACTGCCTTGGTAGGAACAAAGAAAAAGGGAAAGCATTTCTTTACAGCTGATATTGCTCTGTGACATTTGGAATAGGCATGGAACAGAGAATTGTTATTTTGTCTTGTTTTCCTCTATTAGAGAGAAAAGGGAGCAAAAGAGGTCCTATCCCCAGCATTTTAGTACATAGTCTGTGAAGCCAGTTTCTATAATACCTCATTCTTAGAACTAAACAGCCTATAGAGCCCTGTCTCCTGTAACAGTTAGCAGTAAAGAAAAGGAACAGACATCCTCTTACATCACACACTCCTTTGTGTGGTTGGGAAAAAGCATGGAACTGAATTTTGTCCTCCAAAAAGGAAATTAAAAAAAAAATCTTGTGACAAATTAAAATAGAAACACAGCATATCAAGATGTATGGGACATGACAAAAGCAGTTTTGAGAGGGAAGTTTATAATTTATAGAAATTCCTACTTCCAGAGAAAAAGAAAAATCTCAAAAAAGCAACCTAACTTTACACCTCAAGAAACTAGTTGAAGAAGAAACTAAGTCCAAAGTTAGCAAGAGGAGGGTTATATTGGATTAGAACAGAAAAAATGAAATAGAGACTAAAAAGAAATGGAGGTGATCAATGAAACTAGTAACTGGTGTTTTGAAAGATGAACAAGATTGACAAATATTCCACTAGATTACAAGACATCCTGATTCCAAAATATATTACAAATGCACAATCATCAGAACAGTATGGTAGCAAAAACACAGATGTATAAATCAATGGAACAGATTAGAGAATGCTTAAGTAAATATACATATTTATGGTCAAATTGCTCTTCAACAAATGCTCTAAGAACATACAACAGGGAAAGGGTTGTCTTTTTGATAAATTGTGTTGGGAAAAATAGATACTATGTACAGAAGAGGAAAATGGACCCTCATCTCATATCATATACAAAGTTAACTCAAAATAGATTTAGTTAAATGTAAGACCTGTAACTATAAAGCTATTAGAAAAAAATATATAGGAAAAAATGTTCTTGGCATTGGTCTTGGAAAGGATTTTTTCAATCATGTCACCAAAAACACAGGCAACAAAAGCAAAAATAAACAAATAGAGAGCATCCAAAATATATGGAACTGAACTGAATAGCAAGAAATAGATAATCCAATTTAAAAAATGGACAAGGGACATGAATAGACATGTCTAAAAAGCAGGCATAGAAATAAACAGGTTTGTGAAAATTACTCAACATCAGTAATCATCAGGGAAATACAATTTAAGACTACAATGAGCTATCTCCTCACATTTCTAGGAATGGCTATTATCAAATAGGCAAAATTAACAACTGTTGGTGAGAAAGAAGAGAAAAGGGAACACTCATACACTATTGGTGGGACTGTAAATTGGTGCAGCCATTATAGGAAACAGAATGAAAGTTCCTCAAAAAATTAAAATATGATACAACTATTAAGGTAAGCCAAATAAGTCAGTCAGCAAAGACAAATACTATATGGTTTTGCTTGTGTGGAATTTAAAAGTAAATGAAACAGATGAACATAGGAGAAAGGGAAAAAAAAGAGTGGATGAGAGAAGCACATCATAAGAGGTTCTTAACTGTAGAAAATAAACAGAGGGTTCCTGGAGGGGATGTAGGTGGGGTATGGGCTAAGTGGGTGATGGATATTAAGAAAGGCACTTGCAATGAGCACTGGGTATTATATGTAAGTAATGAATCACTAAATTCTCCTGAAACCAGTATTACACTATATATTAACTAACTTTTTAAAAAAATAAAACTAAAAAATTTAAAAAGTGGTTTCTTTAAAATAATTTTAATGATATAAAACAAAATATGCTTGCAACAAACAACAAAGATAATGAATCTTATAGAAATTGAATGAGAAAAAGAAGTGGTAATTTGGGAATTTAAGATTAAATTATTTTATATAACCAAATCAATGAACAGTCTTACCAGCCAAATGGAGATAACAGAGAAAAAAGAGAAGAGGAATGAATATAATCAATGAATTAGAATCTGTGAGAAAGGAGATAAGAAATGTGGCTGAAAAATATTTGAAGAAATAATATAATTGAAATTTCTGAAAGCAAGGTGGGGGGCAGGGGAATAAGCAAGGAAAGAAAACAGATTAATGATTGCCAGAGTGGGAAACTGGGAGCAGAGCTCAACTCAAAAAGCACATTTAGGTACTTTTTAAGTTGATGGAAATGTTCTATATTTTGATTGTAATGGTGCTTTCACTACTATACAAATTCTGAAATTAATTGAATTATATATTTAAAATAAGTGATATGCATTTTATGCAATTTATACATCAATAAAGCTGAGTGAAATACAGTTAGCTCCTTCCCCAGAATGTAAGCACAAAGGAGCAAGAAATATATTTAATTTAAGTATGAATTCCTGGTATACCTGGCACATAAGAGATAATTGATAT
>PITA01035648.1:0-10301 GCA_004023965.1 Spilogale gracilis | reverse complement strand
GGGATCATGACCTGAGCCAAAGGCAGTTGCTTAACCAACTGAGCCACCCAGGTGCCCCCCTAAAGCTTTCTAAGACCAAGAGAGTTCCAGTCCATTCAACTCTGACACTCTTTGCCACATGCTTTAGGTTCTTGGCATGACTTCCTTGGTTGCAAAACTGTACTTGTAAAAAGAGAGGCCAAGTTCAGGGAGCAGATGTACGGAGGTGCTCCATGTGTGTAACTCAGAGATGCTCCTGTTGTTCCAAGTCTTAATCTCCTTCAATAAAATCCTCTCAATTGTTTTGCCTGACATATTCATATGCTCTCTTTTACAAGCAGAAAGGGTAGTTCCCTGGCTGTAGGGAATTCGGCCCTCCAGATAACAGAGTGTTGGAATCTCAGGGTTAGAGGCCGGTCTTGCTGTGTTCAGTCTCTGCCTAATATGTGAAAAGTTACTCATCTGTCTCCAAGGATAAAGGATACTTTGGTGCAAGGTAACAAGGCCCAAGATCAATGGTCTCTGGTTTACAACCTGGTCACATTCCAAAGATTTCTCAGTTGGCATCAGTCTGCAAGGGGATGGCATCAGTAGAAATAGGATATTTCAAAGAGGAACAATTTGAGTTTCAAAGTTTGTTGATGACAGAGTAAGAAAAACCAAGTTCATCGTTAGAGAAAGGGTAGAAGCAGTTGACTTGCTGAGTATATAGAAGATAGACACATAGAGTCAAGTTCATAGAACCGCTCCTCTGAGGGCACAGCTGTGTCCTCTAATATGCAGGACTGTGAAACTCAGAGAGTTTCTTATTGACTTTGGTATCAATAGGGAAGTGTTCTGGGCTGAATGGTCTTCCCCACCCTCAACACATATGTTTACGTCCTAAACCCAGTCAGAATGTGACTGTATTTGGAGGGAGGACCTTTAAAGAAGTGATTCGATGAGGATGAGGCCACTGGGGTAGACCCTAACCCAGTCTGACTGGAGTCCTCATAAGAAGAGGAAGTCTGGACACACAGAGAGGCACCAGGTGTGTGTGTACCCAGAAGAAAGACCATATGCAGAGGCGGGAAGGGACTGACCTTCTACAAGTCAAGGAGAGAGACTTCAAAAGAAACCAACCCTGGTGACACCTTGACCTTGGAGTCCTGGCTTCCAGAACAGTGAGAAAATAAAGCTCTAATGTTAAAGCCACTCACTTGGTTTTGTTATGGCTCTAGCAAACCAATAGAGGGAGAAATCCAATACTTAACAACTTGGAATTGGGGGAAGTCATGCTTCAAACATGGGTGGTTAGCTGATGAACTAAAAAGCTGACTTTTCAATATAAAAATGGATCTTCTCATCCCTTGTCCCCAACTTAATTGTCAACCATCCCCTGCTCACTGAAGGTGATTGGTAGAGGAGAATCTAGGGGGAAAGCTCTGAGGGTAGCAGTAATACCACACTAAAGCCCCCCACTATGTGCCACCATTGTTCTGTGAATGGGCTGCGACATGATTTTGTAAATGTAGCATACATCTGCCATGCTATTAAATGCAAGCATTCATAAAAAGATAAAAACTCATAAAGGTTATAGAAATTCAGGGGCGCCTGAGTGGCTCAGTCAGTTAAGCATCTGACTCTTGGTTTCAGCTCAGATCATGATCTCAGGGTGGTGAGATCAAGACCTGCATTGAGCTCACACTCAACACAGTCTGCTCTAGATTCTCTCCCTCTCCCTCCCCCTCTGCACCCCCTGTCACATTTGTTCTCTCTTTCACTCACTCAAATAAATAAGTAAATAAATAAATAAAGTGTTTAAATAAGGAGGATACAGAAGTTCAGATTCAGCTAATGTTTATCAGTTGTCCCGGTATCAGACAATACAATGACAGTAAAAATACTAACGAATGCCTTACATATATCAACTCATTGAACCCTCACAACAATCCTTTGACATATGTATTATTGTTACCCTCAGTTTACAGATAAAGTCTTTGAAACAGAGAGAGGTTAAGAGACTTATAAAATGTGATAACAATAGTACCTACCCCATATGGTTGTTGCAACTATTGATAAAGTTTCAGGCTGCAGTTAGAAGTTAGTAACATTCAATAAATGTACGTTAGGTTTTTATCACCTTGCATCTTTATTCAGATAAAATTGAACTTGGGAGTTAAGAAATACCTTACTGCCATTCATTTGTTCCACCATCATTTATTGAGCAATTACTATACATCAGGCATTGTGTTAAAGCCTGGATGGTAATGACAAGCAAATACTATACAAAAGGCGTCTTAGAGGAAAGGCAGAAAGGAGAAGCCAAGCTTTTAGCAGTGATTACTTCTAGGAAGTGAAACTGAAGAGGAATGGCTTTTGGGCTTTGATTTTATACACATTTATTCTGACAATTTCTTTAAGATGCAAAAATTGATTTTGGAATTGAAAAAGCAATCAAGGGAACAAGGTTTTCTTTAAATACGTGACTGCTTAAGATTTCAGTCACTCAGCCTTGGTTGAAGTACTGAAACACACCACAAGTCTATTCCGTGAAAGATGAAAAGTACATTCATTGGTTTACAATCTGCTTAGACAGATAAGACGCGAACAGGACCAAAGTTACCCCCAAAGACAAGGCAGTTGGTAAAAACAGATGAACAAGTACAGCTGAAAATGACCCTTAAAGATAGAGATAAATGGTCTTTGAAAAATGCATGGCACTGGGTGGAAATTAACACAACTTTAGAGGCAGCTGAGGGATTACAAATAAAGGGAACTCCATTAAAGCAAAAGGAGAACCTAGGTTGGGAATCCACTCTTGATCACCTGAACGTGGAAATAAATTCAGTACTGTCCAGAGTGAAATGAGCAGTTAGGGAAATGGGATTCCAACAGTAGAATTTAATGTTCTTCTAACTCAAAAATAGAAATGCTGTCTTGAAAAGTCCTGAGACTGGCCAAGCATTGAATTTGCAAGCAGTCATGGTCATAATTCTGGGATGAGTCCAAGTATTAGACCCACAGCTTTGAAGGTTGTGCCCTTTCACCTGCAGCTGAACATAACGGATTTCCACTACACATCTCTAAATAAATAATTTAGATTTGCCGTTCCCACTGTCTCACCACCTACCCCTGCCCCTGAAATCTGCCTTCTGTTCCACCCCTTTTGATCATCATCAGTGGGCTTCTGGTCATCTTTGTGTCCCTAATGGCCAGCAGAGTGCCTGGCAGAGAGTTTGGAAATATTTGCTGAGATGCATCCATGACTCAACTCAGTGGCTTTTTCTCTAAGTTCTGTTCCCTTTGGCCTTGCTGGCGCATGACATTAATATTGACCTGGCCCAGAATTCTCTTTCCCATCATAGTCCATGACTTCTGATTCTTTCGCCCACCTCCCCCAACCCTGCCCCCACCTTAGGCTGTTCCTTTATGGATATTTTTCCTGCCCCACTTGTCGCTCCTACTCCCTACATGTATCTCAGGCCAGCAAGGCTCAGACCTTCACTCTCTCCTCACTCCAGACTTCAGGATGGCCAGGAAATGATGATTATGGTGATATACACTGTAATAATGATAATAACAGCCTTGTATGTATTAGAAACTTGACTCGTTACCTTATCAAATCACACAACACTCTATGACATAGGTATTATTACTCTACAACATGGGTAAGAAAAACGGAGGCTCAGACTTGAATTGACCCATAACCAGTGAGCCGCAGAACTGGGATTGGAGCCCAGGTCTTACTGTACTGAAGGTCAAAACAGACAAACACACAAATATGCATTTAAAGTGAAAATCAGATGAAAATTAAAATTCACAAAGGAACACACTGCACTGCTTCCCAACTGCCTTGTTGGTTCTATCCTCCCCTCGTTGGGAGGTAATCTTTTCTCGTCCCTCCTGACACGTCCTTGTTGGGGTCCCACCTCAACTTCAGACTCACTTTGTCTATAACTACTCATCATTATCTCAAACTCAGGAGCAAGTCAGGGAGGCTCAAACTCAGGAGTGACTTCTGACTTTTCCTCCTCCCCTTTATTCACAGCACCTCCTCACCGCTTACACCTTTCCTCTCCACCTCTTCAGTCATCACTCAAACCCTGGCCCTGGTCACCTCTCTTTGAGGACTGCCAGAGTCTCCTAACTGGTCTTTCTAACCCTCACCATCTTCCTTCTGGAATCCATCCTGCAGTTCACCACGAGATTAAGTTTCCTAAAATGAGACTTGACATTTGTCACTTCCAATTAGAAACCTTCAGTGTCTCTCCTCCAGAGATGGAGTCCAGACTTTTCACCCTGATTTTCACAGCCGTGAACACACCGCTTGCAGCTGGCATCTTCAATTTTATCTTCTACGTCACACCTGCAGGAACTCTCTGCTTCAACAGAGTTGTTCTCGTCCACCGTTTAAGCTGGGCTGGCCTTAACTAGGGTGACCCTATAATTCAACACCCTGGAATAGAACCCCTTTGAAAGTGAAAGGGAGGACTATTGAGAATTGAGCCAACAGGCATAAACTGGGATCATGCTGGATTAACTGGGATTTATGGCCCCCATATTCTTAACGTTCCCATCTACATACAGGCCGTCCAGACCAGCTGCTGACGGAATGCTTCCAGAGTCCCTACCAGCCTTTGCTTCCCTAAACTTCCCATCTCAGTCTGACACCCGGAGTCTCTGTCTTTCACAAGCCCCTTCAGTCTGCCGTCCTCAGGTTAGATTGCCTGCTTAGCTTTCAGTCCGACATTCCTGTGATGGCCTCCCCCTCAGCCACCCGCTCCCAGGAGCAAGGCCTGCCCTCCCGAACCCAGCCTTTGAGCTTCTAGAGCCCTGCTGTGTCCACACCAGTACTGCCCTCCAGGTCTCCCCCTGCCTTAGACACCTGGCCAGTGGTTACCCTTCCATCCTTTCCCAGACTTTCCTCACCCTGGCCATTAGAATTACCCTCTTCCCTGACCTTCTGTCGCCTCTCTTACTTCTGCCATTGGCTCTGCACTCAGCCTAGCCCTCCAGGCAGCACTTGACCTTCGGGAGGTGTGCTCAGTCTCCCTAACCAAGGCGACTGGCAGCAAAGGTCCCCCACGGCTTAGTTATGGCAGTCTTAGCCTCCAACAGGTCGGTGCTTGGCTGAGGATGCTGACGACAGGACCATCGGATGCAGGAGGGCTGGGTCACACACGGTCTCCCCCATTTTCCCCTTCTCCTGCCTCAGCACCCCTCTGAGGAAAGGCAGACATTCCTGCATGCTGACAGCACCCAGCCAGAAAAATGGCCATCTTTAATAAACACCGCCCACGACAGCTCCCTAGCCAGCGTAGCTTCTACGCTCATGCTTGTTGCTCTTCAACAAAGGTCAAGCCCCAAAAGTTATAGCAAAATCCTTAAATACACCAAGGTTCTCTACTGCACAGGGATGATAAGGCAATTATTTGGCAACACTCGGAAAACTGATTTCCCCATTACGTTCCAGTTTCCCAAGGCCCAGGGCAGGGCTCCCACCCCAGCCACGGCCCCTACTGCTCCTGCCCCATCTACTCCTTGCTGCCCACACAAGCTCTGGGCCCTTTCCTGCTCCTTCCCTCACCCGATTAACCAGACACCCTTGTCCTTTTTCCTGTAGCTCATCCACTGGCCTTACTCCCACAATCCCGATTCCCTTCTGCCCAAAGAGCACCCAACATTTCTACCCGTTTAACTACTGGTAAGGGGGAAATACAGGTGAGACAAAATAAATAGGATGACCTCATTTTGTTCAACATTAACCAAATGTTTCGAGTTAGATATTTTTATAACTTTTTAGAATGATTTTATTTATTTATTTAGAGCACGTGCCTGAGTGGGGGGAGGGGCAAAGAGAGAGAGAGAATCTCAAGCAGGCTCTGCATCAAGGAGCTCCATCTCACAACCCTGAGATCATGACTTGAGCCGAAATCAAGAGTCAGATGCTTAGGGGGCCTGGGTGGCTCAGTGGGTTAAAGCCTCTGCCTTCAGCTCAGGTCATGAGCTCAGGGTCCTGGGATTGAGCCCAACGGGGAGCCTGCTTTCCCCTCTATCTCTGCCTGCCTCTCTGTCTACCTGTGATCTCTCTCTCTCTCTGTCAAATAAATAAATAAATAATATATATATATATATTTTTTAAAGATTTTATTTATTTATTTGACAGAGAGAAACACAGCTAGAGAGGGAACACAAGCAGAGGGACTGAGAGAGGGAGAAGCAGGCTTCCCGCCGAGCAGGAAGCCCGATGTGGGGCTCGGTCCCGGGTCTCCAGGATCATGACCTGAACCAAAAGCAGTTGATTAACCAACTGAGCCACCCAGGCACCCCTTTGAACTGGATATGTGTATGGGGAAAAGTCTGGTAGAAAATACAACGAACTATTAGTAGTGATTTCTCATCTGCTTAATCCTTTTTTTAATTTAAATTCAGTTAGCCAACATATAGTACATCATTAGTTTCAGATGTAGTGTTCAACAATTCATCAATCGCATAAATCACCTAGTACTCATCTGTTTAATCCTTATCCTCAATGAAAGTATATTTGCATAATAAAAATGAATGAAGCATGCTGGCTTCCTTTTTGCCCTTGTTAGTGGGTGTGGTGACTTGCTCTCTATCACTGTCACCACCAGCAGATGAAGAAAAAAATAAATAAAGCCTCTAAGGCTTAGGAAACCAATTCCATTCGTGGACCTCTGATGAGAGCAGATTTCATTCCCATCAGTCTGTAAAAACAAGCAACAAACCCACTTGATTCTCACCTGTGAAGAAGATGCCACCTGCACTTTTGTGGCTTTTTCCTCTGCATCCTTAGGTAAGAATCAAAGTGTTGTGGAAAGTATAAATTCTATGTGCAATATAATAATCATTCACTGTGGAAAGCAAGACATAACAGGACATAACAACATATCCCCCTGAAAACAGTGGGATATGGAAGAGGAAATGGAGGATTTAGAGTCATTGGGTTCCAGCTCTGATGTCAGTCAAGTCCTTTCCCTTCCTTTGCCTCCCGATTTTTTGCCAGTTAGAAGCACTGAGTTCAGTTAATTAAACACCTACTGCTTGCCAGGCACTGTTTGTTGGAGGAAGGATGAATGAGACCATGTGAGTTTAAGGACACACTGGGAGGAGGCATTAAGGACCTGCTGGTGTGCTCTCCAGGTGCTGAGGAGAACCATTATCCTTCACTGAAGAAGTCAGATGCCTCCCCCACCTTCCCTACCTCCCACCAGGTCACACAAGGTAGAGCTGCCCCAGTGGGAAGCCACTCAACTGATCACGAGCAGGTGCCTAAAATTCCAAGCACTGTCCTTGCAACTTCTTCCCTGGGCTTGTCTTTGAGGCAACTGTTCCTTTCCCCCAACAATGGTGTCTTCCCACAGATAGCTGGGCTCTCATTCCTGGCGGTCACTTGGGCCCATCATTGGCAAGTCCATACTTAGCAGGAAGGCTGCCTCCCTCTTTAAGGGGCCTCTCAGCAACCTTGCCCACCAGCAAGGGGATCTCATGAGCAACACATGAGCTATGCACGAGCTGTACCGAAGTCAGACTGTCCCAAACGGCCTCTGCATTGGGAGAAAATCCACCCAGTCCTTCTCAAGGGATGGAGTATATAAAGGGAAAATTATATTTACATAGATGATCAGAAATCTGCCTCTTGCTGAGGACCTCAAATGAACACATGCTAACCTCAGCCATAAAGAAAGTCTTCAGAGTTCAAATTCTGACTAACAACTAGACCAGAGAATGGTGCACTTTGTTGAAGCTCAAAGGACAGCACTGGACCCGTGGGAGGCTCCCTGTCCCCCCCCCGCTGCATTCAACTTGCCCTTCCTCATTAAACAAGGCAGGGGAGTACTCACCCACACATCTTTTCCCGTCCTCGGCCAGCGTGAAGCCGTTGTAGCACTGGCAGACAAAGGAGCCCAGAACATTCACACAGAGTTGCTCACAGCCGTGGTCCTCCGCCGCACACAGATCCTGGACTGGGGCAGAGTCGCACCGTTAGAACACACCTCTGAAGGACATGACCCGCAGCATACCGCCAAGCAACAAGCACTTGTTAAAATCACTTGTAACATCTTACATAACTATAATCCTACCATCCAGAGGCAACCGCTGCTAACATTTTGATGAATTTCTATGTAAAAATAAAAACAGAGCTTTTGAAGTTGGAATTGTTCACCTCTAGGAAATGCATTGAACAATTTCAAATTAACATCGGTTTTGTATTTTCCTCGTGTTTATGAAAGTGCCCTGAACCATTTTGATGGCTGCCGCAAGTTATCACAAGCAAGCATTTGCCCTCATCCTTCCTGTTCTTCGAGAAAGAAAATGCTTTGTCATCCCAATCTCACCAGTGCACATGAGGTGAGTCTGGCACAGTTTTGACATTCTGATGTTTTGACATAGATGGGGAAGCTGAGAGAGAGCACCGTGAAAAGACCTGCTCCTCCACCCATCCAAAACATGGCAGGCCCCAATTCTGCATCTGTCCCTTTGGAAAATATTTCCCCTCACTCCATTTGTCTATCGGAATGATCTTTAGAAATACTCCTTAAGTTTTATTTCTTCATGCCAGTAACAAAGAAGGAAAATGTGAAGCCAAAGGAGGTTAGGTCGAAGTAACAAAGATTACTAGAGAGAAATGGATATCTGGTTCTTAGCAAGTGTCCTCGACTCCATATTTATCACTTGCTGAGCCCTGGCTCTCCACGCAAATGCAATGTGAGAAGGCACTCTCAGGAATGCATTTACCGTAAGGGAACTAAAAATATATCAGAGGATGAAAGGTTAAAGGCATTTTCAATCCATCACTGACTTAGTCTCTCTCTCCTTGGCAAAAAACAGGCTGATGTGATGACATTATTTCTCAGCAAGGAGAATGGCTTGGTTTTGTCACCAGCTCTTCCAGTGACTTCACCATTGAAGTTGGAGAAAACCAAAGACCATTAAAGGGATCAAATATATTAAAAAGAGTTTTCTCTGGTTAAAAGTTATCACTATGAATTCTGTGATAAAAACTCAATTAACTGGAAAGCTTGGTTGATCCCCGAATCCAGTGGTTACACTTTAATGTAATCTCCTGTGTCATTGAGTTTTATTGCTTATCATGCTTTCAGATAAATATAAAATATTAAATTGATAAAAAGATAAGAACTGATTTATTCATCACCTTTATTAAATGCACTAAATAATTTTTAAAAATAAAATCTGCCCCATTACGTTAAAGAATGTTTATGACTAAGGTTGTATAAAAGGGACTCTGGCTTTCAAGTGCTAAAAGATATATTTTCATTCCTGAATCAATAAAGTAGATGAAGAAAATCATAGATGCATATTCTTCTGTCTTACCAGTATATTTATATCTTAGATTTCCAACTGGGAACTCCAACTGAAATTTCCAGTGGATTTAGATAGAAGAAAAACACCAATAACCAGAAAAAACTTTAGCTCATGTAAAAGTCATAGTGAATAATTGATGATAAAAACTTCGGTTGCAAGCCTAAGCCAGAGAACTAAGAAAAATCTGAGTAATAGGCTACTCTTTATTTATTCACTAAATGAAAAACCTCCTTTGCCCTAGGCACTGGGGATACAGGGGTGAATCAAATAGACGTAGGGGTTCCTGCTGTCACCCAGCTTGTATTCTAAGGGTTAGTAATGGGAAGCTCTAGGAAAAGCATTTCTGATTGAAAGAAGACCAAATGCAAAGGTCCTGTGGTAGAACAATGTAGCCCCACAGTCAAGGGTGGATTAGGAAAAGGGTGGCAGGTAAACGTGAGAGAAGGCACTTTGGGCTGAGGGAACAGTGTGAATAAATGTGCAGAAATGAGGAAAACAGGACAGGCCTGATAGCTGAATTCCATGCTGGGAATTCCAAAGGAAGTGGCAGGAAGGAAGATGGGAAGGACAAGTGATACCAGATGACAGAGGGCCAGAAGGCAGGCTGAGAAATCAATCCCACTCAGCAGGCGACCCAGACCAGTCAGGGTAAAATCTGTCGACAGGGAAAGAGCGTGATTCCAGCAGATGAACACTAATGGAACACCAACTACATGCGTGAGAACATTGTGCTAGGCTCTGGCAAATCATGAGTAATATCAGCTCGCGTTTCAGTGGGGCAGACAGACATAAACAGGTCTTTCCAGAACCACTGGATAATTGTGTGAGTGCTGGAGTGGAGTCCGGAAGAAGGAGCCTTTAAGCCCAGCCACCCAGGAGAGGTCTTCCTGGAAGAGGTGCCATGGGACGGAAGTCGTGAGCCATGAGTGGGGGTCACCAGGTAGAGGAGGCTTGGAGGGATAATGGGAACTTGGAATTCAGTGCTTCTCCCA
>PITA01035647.1:0-10306 GCA_004023965.1 Spilogale gracilis | reverse complement strand
ACTAAGAACATCTATTGTCTTTAATTAAGCAAAAACACAACTACTAATAGGAGGTTTCTCAGACAAGCATACCCTTATGGTCAGCTCAGGCTAATCTAATTAAGTTTTTCAGATCCTGCCTCAAAGTCAATGTTGATTGTAAATGATTAGCAAAATCATACAAAAACCTTTGGTCTTTATCACTTTAGTCGTAAAGCCAAGAATGCTAGATAATAAAGAAACTGATTTCATGATATCTAGCATGTAGATTCTGAAGATTCTCAAGGGTAAGGATTTTGATTTACTAATACTTGTGTTCTGACGACCTAACAAAGTGACTAATGAATCATAGATATTAGATAAATATTTGATGATGGATTGCCTAAAGCAAGGAAAGAAAAAAGGAAAGAGGGAAGGAAAGGGTTATCAATGTCCGAGGTAAAAGGGTTTGTTTTTGATCATATCCTAAAATGAACAGGGCAGTTATTTTCCCATTTTCTCTTAGAAAGCCTTAGAATTTCTTTGTGTACTATTATTATTGTCCTATGCACAGCTCATCCCAAAGATATTAACACTCCCTTATTTTCAGATGGCACATTCTTGTCTAGTTTCAATATTACCAAAGCATTTCAATTCTAACATGCATTTTAGCTACATAGCACTTCCTGTTTTAATGTTTACTAAATTAGGATGTCTTTCTCCTAACCATGGTGGATGATGCTTAGTAGTAACAGAATATCAGCTCTCTCTACCATCTTATTCCAGGGAAAAGAGAGAGTCAATTTCTTGGATCTCTATTTATTTCCCTCCCAGGGGAAGAAGAAGGAGAAGGAGAAGGAGAAGGAGAAGGAGAAGGAGAAGGAGAAGGAGAAGGAGAAGAAGGAGAAGGAGAAGGAGAAATATCAGCAGAGAGCACCCTTAGAAAAATAGCAAGCAGCATGCAGGTAAGGCTATTTACTTTTTTCAGTTTTCACAATATGTAGACGAGGCACTAATTTGTGGTCTCAATGTCTTGATGTAATTCCCATGTTCGCATTCCTAGCAACCTAAGATGTCACTGCTCACTGAAGAACAGCATAACCACACTGCCACAGGTGGCCTGCAGACTCAGCAAAATGTAAAATCCATCCACTGGATCCTGCCACAGAGGCTGGAAGCATAAGCAGTATTATCAGAAGATAATCATTCTATCATTTAATGCATCATATTTCTTGCTATTGTATAATATCGTCACATTAAGAGGTGTTCATTGACAGCTTAGAGTGATTCCTGTCATTTGGGACTTCCCCATACCAAAATAATTCTTATTGTTTCATTGAATGTTATTTACTGATAGTCTATAGAGTCCTTCTCAATCGAATTTCTTTTTATTACTTTTTATCTTCCTTTTGTGCTCATCCCATTTTCTTGTACCTCTCTTAGCTCCATACTGATTTGCAAGCTACCAAGTTACTTGGAAAAGAGTAAAACACAACAATTTATGCTATAGTTGATTTTCCACAAGTAGATATTCTGCAATAAGTAAGAGTTCCTACTGATCTTTAATGTGCTTTAAATATCAAATATACCCTCAACACAACATTTTGACCTGGATTATGTACAAAATGATGGACTATATCTACACATACTGCTGCCTCATAATTAATCTGTAATCTGTAAAAGATATCTGGAACCATGGTATGGTCACCTTTGTACAATATTTCTTTTCATATGCATCAGGCGCATTTATTATGACAATTAGAGAAAGCTTCCAAACCTACTTCAAAGTTTAGACAAAGTTTCATATGAATGACAGTTGAGTCTTCTTAAAATTAATGAAAACCTCATAAAACTCTCTTCCATTCTTCTCTCCTTCCTTTCATCTCTTCCTTCCTAAATGTGCTGTTCCAGGGACTGAATCAATCCATGATAATGTAATAAATAAAGAAGTGTAGAGATAGGACTTGACTTCCATTAGCTTACCGTGCAATGACAGGGACAGACAAATGAATATGTAATTGCAAAGAAATGTGCTATCAAACTACTTCCCTTGTGAGCAAAGCCAGACAATAAAGGACAGCCTGATAAGGCTGAGATTAAGCTCTTAGACATACTTCACCTCGCTCTGGTGGCCTGACCAGCGTAGTACCTGAGTAGTGACAGAGGAACAGCTCCACAGACACCGTTGATTGCAGACCTGGAAATCATAATCTAGCTTCAACATCCATCATCACAGGACAGGTTCAGTTTGTTGCTGTCATGTATGTCACTATGGGGATAACTGTTTTGCTAAGCAGTCAGCATCTGATCAGGGATGAGAAGATAAGAAAAGAAGTCAGAGAAAGCAGTTTTTCACTTACTGTCTTGGCTTTTCCTCCACCAAGAGAATTCCGTGGAGTACCAGCATAATAGCACTCTGTGACCTATGAAGGGAAGGATTTCTAAAGAATCTTTAGAGAGTGTTCCTTATAATTAGGAGCCTGTTTCTTGCTTTGTGTGTCTACCTTTCTATTTTTTTCCCTCTACTTGTTTTAAAAAAATTTATAAAAACAATAAAACACTAAAAAGAAAAAGAATCTTTCAAAAGTGTGTCAAAAAGTATGGCAAGTAAGTAAGAGGCCAGGTGAATGAGCATGTAGACACAGCTGGCTGACCATTTCATTGCATCAGTGCCTATCCTTCCTGCACCTGAATGCTCTGTCTTCGCAGCCATTTGACATGAATGTGACATACAACAGCTTTAGAACTTGACACTGAGCTAAACCCCAAATGGTTCTGAAGAATATCATGGTGAGTTGACTAGGAAAGTCCCTCTGATCAGGTCCCATATAAGTCATTTGCATAGAAATGGTGTCTAAGCAAGTTATACAACTAAAATAACTGAGTTAATAATATTAAGGTTTATGTTGTTACTCAAATAAAGCCAATTTGCATATGGCGACCACGTTTCAATAAGAGATCTGTCATTTATGAAACACTCACCTGATGACATGAAGTACCTAGTATGCATTATTATAGTAAAGCCCTAAAAAGATCTATCTCATAGGCATTTTTTTTTCATGATTTACTGATGTGAAGCTGAGGACCTCAGGAGTTTTTGTTTCTAAATAATATAACTAGCAGATGACAGACCTAGGATGTAAACTCTATTGGTCACTTCCAGGGTCCATTTTTATGTTACTATAAAGCTGCCTCCTTGAAATGGTATTTAAGACATGGCTTCTTGTGATCTTGCCACAGAAATAGAGCTTATGACTGAATATAAATCAGCCATGTATTTGCTAAATACCTTTGTGGAGGTTTTATTAAAATACTACAGGATAGTGCCTGCCTTTAAAAAAGGCTTCTTTATATATATATAAAGTATATAAAATATACTTGTATATATATATATATATATATACACAAATACTATAAAGTATATAAAATATAGTATTTGTATATATTGTATATATATTTGTATATATATTTATATATAGTATTTGTATATATGTATATATATGTATTTGTATATATATTTATATAGTATTTGTATATATATATATATATATTTGTATTTGTATACACACACACTCTTATTTATTGAAAGGAGAGAGAGAGAGAGAGAACAGGATGAGGGGCACAGGGAGAGGGAAAGGGAAAATCTTAAGCAGGCTCTATGCTTAGCGGACTATGAAGCCCGACATGGGGCTCGATCTCACAGTCCTGAGATCATGGCCTGAGCTAAAATCAAGAGTCCAACACTTAATTGATTGAGGCACCCAGGTGCCCCAAGATGGCTTCTTAAAATCAAAACCATCACCTCCATATCACCTCAATTCTGCTGGAGGTAACAAATACTGAAGAGATGTGGAGTAACTGGAACACTTGTGCACTGTTGGAGGGAATGAAAATTGGTGCAGCCACTGTGGAAAACAGCATGAAGTTCATTAAGAAAGTAAAAATAGAACTACCATGTGATCCAGGAAACCCATTTCTGGGCACATATCTGAAGGAAATAAAATTGCTATCATGAAGACAATTTTACTCCCACATTCGTTGCAGCATTTTTCACTGGGACTATGACATGAAAACAGCCTAAGTGTTCAACAGACAGACAGATAATGAAAATCTCGTATATTATACAGTGGAATTGTATCCAGATGTAAAAAGAAAGAAGGAATACCTGTTATTTGCATATTTGAGGGCACTCTGGTAAGTGAAATAAATTAGATACAGAAAGACAAAGAGCTGACTTGTATGTGGATCTATAAAAGTTGAACTCTTAGAAACCAAGAGTAGATTGGTGGTCTCCCAGGGTTTGGGGATTGAGGGAAATGGAGATATATCAATCAGAAAATACAAACCTTCAATTATAAGATGGATAAATTCTGGGGCTCTAATGTGCAGCACAGAGACTATAGTTATTATTATGTCATATCTTGTATACTTGATATTTGCTGAGAAAGTAGATCTCAATTGTTCTCACCACACACATAAAAATAGTAAGTGTGTGAGGTGATGGTTGTGTTAACTGATTGTGGCCGTCATGCTACAGTACGTATGTATATCAGGTCATCATGTTGTACACGTGTGCACATGTGTGTACATATCATGGTGTATAAATCAAACATACAATGTGTGCCAATTATATCTTAGGGAACCTGGGAAAAAAGCAAAATATTTTACCAAAGAAAGAAAATTTAACAAAGAGAAAATGAGAACTGAGACCCCATCTAACCCTTCAGTTTACTGATGGAGCTCCAATACCTGAACAGGTAAGTGCAATACTCAAGCTCATCTGCCCCTTTATGGGCAAAACAGGACAGGAAGCCAGTAGTAGTAGGGTGGCCAAAGCGGCTGTGTGTGACCAGTGCATGAACCCTGGCTCTCAGGACACTTTACTTGGGATTTTATGTTCTATGACAGATACCTTAAAATCCTTAATAATTTTATCTTTGAGTACTGCTTTATAAAGTAAAGTCCGAGATGACAAGGAGGCACGTGCTGGGGCCTGGAGCCTCAACTGTGATTCTTCATCCTGCCGACTCTGCCTCTCCGGGCCAGATCCCAACAGTCTACCCCATGGGTTCCTGAGAACCAGTCAGCCTCCCTCCTTCTGCTCCTGCTCTTCACTCCTGGAAGGAGGCTGAGAGGGATCTCGGGGAGAGTTAAGGAAGTATGTATACCCCATACCACATTTCAGGTCAGGGTGTGGGGGTGACCTTCTCCGTCCCAGGCTGGCAGAGCCATGTTGTATTCAATGGGTGGCTAAGCTGGGATATGTTTCTTGCTCGCTCTTCCCCCGTGCAGAAATGCAACCTCTTGAGGTTGGCAGGACTGTCATGGATTGGTGCAGCTGGCTTCTGGGAAGAGAAGAGTCCATGTGTTAGCTGGCAGGAGGGGACACCCTGGGAGGTGGTGATCTTTGCTTTGCTCCTGGGTCATAGAGAGCACCCTCAGGCACCTGTAAGGTTTTGCTGAGTGAGTATCCTTGTACCTGAGAGAGTATTTTAAACAGCAAATGACAAGCACATGACGTGTTTGAGCAAGGGACTTCACATTTTTGTTTTGTCCTGGGCCTGGCAAATTAAGAAGCCAACTTTAGTTACTATCCACTGATTCCTTTGTGTATGGCAAGTACTGGTGCTAAGTACTCTACATGAATTCATAGCACTCAACAATTATACTATTACTGAGACACTGTAATTAGCCATTACTTTATGAATAAAGTAATCCAAGTTTGAAGAGGTTAAGGCAACATGCCTATGATCATATCACTGGTGACTAAAGCCTCAGCTTTGGTCTATGGGATCACATAGCCCATATTTTTAACAACTATATATTGCTTTTTCCATCCTGCCTGGCTTTGGATGAACACAGAGCTTCCTTAGACCCACCTGCCAGGCTCCTTGATGCTGCCATGGGAGGCAGAAGTAAAGCAGATTCTGTAGCTAGCAAACACATGAAGCAGATGAAATGCTCCCGATGTCTGTGGTGGGGGGAGGAAGGCAGAGTTTTTATCTGTAGGAACCCCTCTATGCATATTTTCTGCATTTTTCCCATGCAAGATTTATATTTTCTTCTTTTTTTAAGATTTACATTTTCTATACATCCAACAAAGCAGTAACCCTGTGTTAGCTAACTATATCCCCCCTTTTTTTCTGTTAGAAAAACTGTATTTTAGGGTCACTCATCCTAACATGGAGTCTGCACTCCAGAGTACATAAAACATAATTTTGAATGATGACATAAGGAACAACGCCAGCAGTTATGTCTTCAACCAAAATCCTAGAGACCACATATCAATATGAATGTGTAAGAATGTGTAAGCATTCTTCTCTGATTGAAGGGCAAATGGGTTTTCCATGTCCTTGCTAGAAACAGCATCATCATACTCTCAGAACGCAGCTGCAAAGAAATTCCACCACCTGTGTGTGCACAGTGGCAGCGAGAGGCAGCTCTTGAAAATCACAAATGTGATTAGACATCGTTTACCTTCCATATATCACGGTGTCTACCTCTCTGGCCAAAAGTCAGCCATCCTGCCCCTACACCACACCGTTTCTGTTCCCCAAACATGACTGGGATGCTTACAAACATCTGGCTCCTCATCTCTATTATTGAGATTTCATTTGTTCGTAGAAAATGACTCCAACCCATGAGCTTTCCCTCCCTACTTCTCTCTCCCGCAAAATGCTCATTTATGGAGGAGCAGGTTTCATTCTCTAAATGATTACGCTTGGCAGGTGGAGATTGCAACGCCTGTTACGTTAATGATTTCTGAGGTGACTCTGAGGCCTCAGAGCCTGCTTGGCAGAACAGCGAGCAGAAACTAATGAATATCCCAGCACCACCCTGGACCATTAAAAGGAGGGGGTTCCAAGGAGAGAGGGAGGGAAATAAATTAGAGACCTCAGCCTCTGGTAAGAATATCAGTGAAGGCCTTTAATGGAGTAGAGAAAAGAAAATTAATCACCCATAATGACTGGGGTGTGTGTGAATATTTGATTTAATTCCTTTTATAAATATTTTTCCACAGAATGATGCATGGCGTCTGAGAGGGTTGAGAAGCACAATCTGAACTTGATTTAATCATGAGATGAGCCGAGTGGGTGGAAGGGACAACAATTACAGGAATATGTACTTGGGAAAGGCATTCTTTTTCTAATGCACTTTTGCTAATCTTGGCTGGAAGTGCACACAATTCTGTGGTGAAGAATGTACCTCAGAAATCATGATCTTAAGTACTGGAGATAGTCAATTAACAATTGGCAAATTAAAATATACTTACATAAGCACTAACCTAATATTGGATTTTTAGTAAAGGAGAACAGTTGAAACATATAATTTCCCACTCACTGGGCTCCAATATGTAGTGTTCTTCATTCAAGTAAAATAAAAACAGGATAATTGTTTAAAGGTTGAATAATAAAGCTGATAGGGAAAAAAAGTGTTTTCTGAAGAAAGCATGTTTTTCTGCTCTGAGACTTAACAAAAGAAAGGCATCTTAGTATAAAAAGAAAATTCATATGAGTCATGGGAAATATAAAGTCACCTGAAAGAATGAAACAAACAAAAAGACATGGGACTGGTTATTACACGTTAGGCGTTAAAAAACTAATTATTTAGTTCAATATCTTCCTGAACTTTTACCAAATCAAGAATTTTCTTGTCCTTCAGTAAGGTCTTATTTAATCTAACTCTCTATTTTCCAGTCCTTCAGTTAAGATATTAATCAAGATTAATGTTTAAAAACCTACAGGTTTCAATTTGCTACAGTCTTAGTAACAGATGAGGAATTCTTATGTAGGGAAGTTACTCCCAGAGTAACTCACCAAGCAAGGATTCTGGTCCCTCTACAGTTGTCCAGACCATCTCAGCAAAAAACCAGAAGCTGTCTGGGGAGGGGAATATATCCCGACCCTCTACTCCATTCAGAAGCATGTGGTCTTGGAAAGCCACTAAAATTCTGTGTGCTTTATTTTTACTATCTGTTCCTTTGTTGTTGTTGTTGTTTTGTTTTGTTTTATTTTGTGTTTTTTTGTTACAAAAATGTGATAGTGAGTTATATTAGTTTGAAATGTTATAAAGGAGAATTTGTAAACTAAAAAGTACTTTGCAATGGAACTCTGTCCCAAGGAAATGCACCAAAATAAAGTGTGCAAAACCAAGGAAATGTAATAGTTTGACAGTAAAAAAGTAGGAAAGGTAGGATTGGAGCTGTTCTTTTCAGGGAGCAGCGTGGGGAATTCTCACTCCTTGGAGGTACTTAAGTATTCAGATGTAGGCTCACAATCACCAATATGTACAGTATCTTTTCTACTCTAGGCTGCTGAATGGTACTAAACTATATCAGGGTGCAGCATCGTCCCCATCTTGAAAGCTCCTCTAGAAGCTGGGGGCTAGAGTGCTGTCAGCCTCTGCACTCACTCCATTCGACAAAGATTGGTGAACAGGAGAGGAACGTAACCCAGAGATAACAAGCCCACCAAAAGTTGCCCCAAAGCATCATCACTCTACGCCCTGAGACGATAGACACCAGACACTACCTCAGGCAGACTTAATGTCAGGGCAGCCCTCTCCCACCAAAATGAGTTCTCCCAAAAGCAGAAAATTAAAATATAATTCACCTCAAAGCTGCTCTGTCTTGATGCCGTATCAGCTGATGCTGAAGCAAAGTAAGGATCCGTTGTCCTGGGATTGACATAATTGTCTCAAATTTGCATTGCATAACATTTCACTAAGTGTGTTTACCTCTTATATACTAAGATATCGTTAATCTGAACATAGAATTATCTAGGATGCTTACTAAAACATAGATTCCTGAACCCCCTTCGCAGAGATTTAGTTTCAAAAATGCATTTTTAAGCATACAAGCAACTCAGAGGATTTTTTTGACTAGTCAAGTTGTGGTCCTTTTGGCTAGGTATTGGAAAACAGACAAATATGATTTGATTCAATCCTAGGAAGACTCCACTAAAGTTAGAGAGATAGATATATAAATGTCTGCTTAATAAATAATTTCTGGAGCTAGGCATTCTGGCTACAGAGAATACAGTGGAAATGTTGGTCAGTTTCAGCAGAGAAGAGGGTCAGAAGGCAGAACTTAAACAGAAAACATGAACAGTTTAATAATAACAATTTTAACTTAGTATTCATAGTAATTTTAACTCTCTTGAATTGTTTCTGATTTCTCTTTTTATACTGATGATTTGATTCCTCCTATTTTTGAACATTTTAAGAGCATTTCTTGCTTTATTTTCTATCCTGTTTATCTAATTAAGTATATAGCATTAGGAAATCCTCAGTTCTGTGCCTTTTCTCTTTATTGTAAACATTTCTTTGTTATATATGTTTATGATTTTGTAAATCTACTTAAGAAAATCGGCATGTGTTCAAATCCATTAGTGTTTGTTTGGTTTTTATTTATTTATTTATTTGACAGAGAGAGACATAGCAAGAGAAGGAACACAGGCAGGGGGAATGGGAAAAGAAAAAGCAGGTATCCCACTGAGCAGGGAGCCGGATGCAGGCCTTGATCCCAGGACCCTAGGATCATGACCTGAGCCAATGGCAGATGCTTAACCATCTGAGCCACCGAGCATCCCTCTATTATTATTTAGCAGGATAATTCTTTGAGGAAAAGAGAGATGCACTGCTCTAATAGCAACATTAAATATTTTAATCCCTTATTTTTGACCAAAAGGGTGATATTTTTTGTTTTATTTTAATTTGCAGGTCTTTAAGCACTAGGGGGAATAATTTTTTTTTCAGTGTTCCAAGATTCATTGCCCATTCCCCACACCCAGTGCTCCATGCAATAGGTGCCCCCAGTACCCACCACCAGGCTCTCCCATCCCCTCACCCCCCTCCCTCTAAGTCCCTCAGTTTGTTTCTGTGTCCAAAGTCTCTCGTGTTTCATTTCTCTCCCTGGATTACCCTACTTTTCATTTACTTTCCTTCTCCTACTGTCTTCTATATTACCACTTATGCACCACAAGTAAGTGAAACCGTGTGATACTTGACTTTCTCCACTTGGCTTATTTCAGTCAGCATAATCTCTTCCAATCCAGTCCATGTTACTACAAAAGTTGGATATTCATCCTTTGTGATGGAGGCGTAGTACTCCATTGTATATATGTACCACATCCTCTTTTTTTTTTTTTAATATTTTTTTAAGATTTTATTTATTTATTTGACAGAGAGAAACACAGCTAGAGAGGGAACACAAGCAGGGGGAGTGAGAGAGGGAGAAGCAGGCTTCCCGCTGAGCAGGGAGCCCGATGTGGGACTCGATCCCGGGTCTCCAGGATCATGACCTGAGCTGAAGGCAGTCGCTTAACCAACTGAGCCACCCAGGCGCCCC
>PITA01035646.1:0-10385 GCA_004023965.1 Spilogale gracilis | reverse complement strand
CGGCCTGTTTCTTCCCTTCTCACCGGAGAAAGCACTTCTGGCGATCTGTAGGTGAGACCCCCAGGGAATCTAGGGGCCCTGGCATCCAAGGCTAAGGACTGACCTGTGGCACTTTGTGGGGACTGTGTCTGGAAGGCCCCTCCTTTTGAGGCTCACAACTTAAAAGTGAAAAAGGTTTCACAGAGATCCTCTTGTTCCCGAGACCCTATCTTCCTGAACAAGTATGAAGTCCGCATTCCCAAAGCACCCTGCCCCGGTGACTGGTGTTCGAGCTCGAGCTGTTTCATCCGTGCTCGCCACATTCGGCAGGACTCACTGCCTTGACCGAGATGGTCACTCCACAAGGGACCGTAAGAGCCGAGCCTGGGCGTCTCCCCGGCCACGGACAGCCCAGCTCCTGTGCGATGTCACGGGCCTGTCAGCGGCCAGCCCTCGGCGGCCCTGTGGCCCCCCGGGAGTCTCAGGAACACACACACAACGCCTCAGGCCTCCCAGCACCCTCCCATTAACAGCTCCCCAGATGACCAAATATTTTAAGACATTTTTTTTAAAAGCTAAATTTCTAAACTAAGTCCTTTACACTGATTAGGCTCAGATGACCTTTCTTTAAGAGGTTCGTTCATGGTGTTAATTTTAAGGAGAAATGGAATATATCCTAATTAATCAATGCTTTAAGCGGCACATGGGTGGCTCAGGTCATGCTGCTTCCCTGCTGGGCGGGAAGCCTGCTTCTCCCTCTCCCACTCCCCCTGCTTGTGTCCCCTCACTCACTGTGTCTCTCCCTGTCAAATAAATACACAAAATCTTTAAAGTAAACAAATTTTAAAACTCACTTAATGGCAATATCTCAGAGCTACAGGCTCCTAAGGAAAGAAAGAGACAGCAGCGGTCACCTGTTCTACGACTTTTTAAACTGGGGGCCATGAAACGGATTTAACAGGTCACACAACCAGACTCAAAAGAGATATAAAAAAGAAGAAAAAGGAAAAGAGAGCAGAGTAAAACGTATCCGAGCACCTGGCATGCAGTGAGCCTGCCCCGGCTGTGCGTGCTGCACCCGAGCCACAGCTGCCAGGCCCTCATGCATGCCTGTGCCCCCAGCGCGGACCCTGGCGCAGCCAGCCCGCAGCACAAGCCCTCCTTCGACAGGCAGCAGCAGCAGAGCGGGAGGGTGGCTCGGCAGGCCCAGCGAGCAAGGACGAGCCCAAGAAGCAAGGACTTGGAGCCGAGGCCCAGCTGGTAGGCAGAGCGGCTGCAGCAGGGGGCCCGCGGAGGCTCCGGAGTCTGCCCGCCCTCCCCGAGGCAGCCCCGGGCCCGCCCAAGTGCCACATGACTCCAGGTAAAAGTTCCCATGACCTCATCATTTCTCACTTAGAATGCATCTCAAAATCATTTCACCCACCTCACTGCCATCTGCAATCCCTACGGCTCTTAACACTTGAAAGCTTTTTGTTCTCATTTTTGAATCTTCTGAAAATCCACCCTGAATTTAAAGATTCTATTATACTGGGGCACCAGAGGGGCTCCGTCAGCGAAGCTTCTGACTCTGGACTTTGGCTCGGGTCGCGGTGTCCTGGTGTCAGGGTCATGAGGTCGAGCCCTGTGTGGAGCTCCAGGCTGGGTGTGAAGCCTGCTTGAGACTCCCTTTCTGTTCC
Source organism: Spilogale gracilis (assembly GCA_004023965.1). Taxonomy (NCBI): domain Eukaryota; kingdom Metazoa; phylum Chordata; class Mammalia; order Carnivora; family Mephitidae; genus Spilogale; species Spilogale gracilis. Next base: position 8,730 of record PITA01035646.1, on the reverse strand, counting down.
CACCCACCCCTCCCCCTGGGAGCACCCACATGCTCTCACTCCAAAAACAAACATTCTGTCACAGGAAGCACTAAGTCAGAAAGCTGAACCCCTTAAACAAGCCATCCCCTCCCAGCCCAGCACCTTTACCCCGCGGCGGCATGTCCGTGCTCTCAACCCGTGTCCTGCGCGTCACTATCAGGCAGCACTAGCTGCGGGCTTCCCTTGAGATGCCCAGATCTCTGTTCCCGACCTCCCTTACTCAACACGGCCCATGTGCCCGGATCCCACAGTTCCCTAAGCCACCACGTGGGCAGCAACAGGCCCACGTGCCCGGATCCCACAGTTCCTTAAGCCACCACGTGGGCAGCAACAGGCCCATGTGCCCGGATCCCACAGTTCCCTAAGCTACCACGTGGGCAGCAACAGGCCCATGTGCCCGGATCCCACAGTTCCCTAAGCCACCACGTGGGCAGCAACAGGCCCACATGCCCAGATCCCACAGTTCCCTAAGCCACCACGTGGGCAGCAACAGGCCCATGTGCCCGGATCCCACAGTTCCCTAAGCCACCACGTGGGCAGCAACAGCCCTGAAGCATTCCGAGTTCCCATGTTCTCTTCCTTCACGTGACAATAAGTGACTGATCCTGAAGGACTGGGTGAGAAAGAAGACAGCAGCACAACGCAGTGGACGAAATCACCTACGTCCCCAGGACCTGTGCTAGACTTCGGACAAAGAAACCAGCATGGCATGCACGAGAACCATTGGGAACAGGACCGCAGACCGCAGACCCGCACATCTCACTGCCAGGAGCTGCGCTTGCCCACAGCCCAGGACCACAATCCGTGACTGCATTTGAGCTCCGACCCTAACAAATCTGACTATCTAGCTTCCCCCTAAAATGCAGCAGGAAGGACAGGAGTGGTCACTGCGAGCAGACACAGGTGGCCAGAAACAGAAAGAAGAGAAGAAACGTGTGAACAGGCCACCGGCTTCCACCTAAACCGCTGGCTCTCTGCCACTGTGCACATCAGCCATCACTCCTGACCCTTCCTCCACGTCCCCACTGGACACGGCTGCGTCTCTAACGCTCACATGTCCCCACAACAGACCTGCCATGGGCAGGAGCCATGGCCCAGGGAGGGGAAGCACATGGGAGCTGCATCCGCGTGGGGACCACACCCAGCAGCACGGGAAGGCAGCGGCTCTCCCTCTCCCGAAAACAATGTCTGTCCGGAGTGAACACACATGTGGCTCTTGCCCCCTACCCACCCCATCACAAAGACGCAGTGCCTTCACAGACACTGGGCGCTGACGAAGAAAGTCGTCCCCATGAGCGAGAACAGCACAACGGGAGAGAACCCACGACACATGGAACCAGAGCCCAAGAGAAGCAGGAAGGGCTGCAGCAGCTCCCAGGGTCAGGAAGCAAGTGGGAGAAGAAGCCAAGGGCTGCGGGCAGTCACGGGCCCCGCGGGGCTCCGAGCTGCTCTGGAAGGACGTGAGGGCAGCTGCATCACCAGGCTAGTGACGCTAAGCCTATCAAGGAGGATTTAATATGAAGCCAACAGTCAGTGGGTTGCGAGCTCCAGCAGACCAAGCGAACGTAAGTCTCCTCCCAGGCTTGTGCAGCCCAGCAGGATATCATCCTCCCCAATCTGCACCTCTGCCCCCTAACCAGAAGCAGCCTTGTGGGGCGGCCTTCAGGAAACCACACATGCACACTGACACCAGGACCGGCAACGGCCCCGCCGCGTGGGAAGTGGCCATAAGACCGCGAGGCCCCGTGTGAGTGAAGGGGAAGGAGCCCCAGCGCCCCGCAGCGTCCTCCTGCGGCTGCGCGAGGCCGGGGGGTGAGAAGGGAGCGTGAGGGCAGGGGAGGACCCGCGGCACCCCGGCTTCCAGCATGGCTGCGCTTCTCACGCGCCCCATCAGTGACACCGTGGCCGCGGCCTGTTGGGGGTCTTGCGCAACATCATTCTGTTTTGCAAATTTCTGGTTAACTTAAAAAATGAAGCTGTCACGGGCAGAGTAACTTAACAGGACCAAGAGTCAGCCAAGTGATAAAACAGCCAGGAATTTCCACAAAGGGAAAACAGGGAAGGATGAGCTGAACGAACTGGCCAGAGTAAGGCGGCTTTACCTCAACATGTAGGATTTATTTAAGTCAGAGAGCCGGGCTTCCTTTAGGAAGGCATACGGTGACAGACAGGCAAATCCCTCCGGGGGCCACCAACGCCATCCTGCCTGCCCTTGAGCCCCGTCTCTGAGCAGCTGTCCCCAGGCAGGGCAGAGCCACACGGCAGCACAGGCTCGCACAAGCAAACATGAGCGGACGATGACTAGAGCACCATGAGCACGGCAGAGGCAGCCCGCAGGATGGCGGCCCACTGTCCTCCTCAGGCGGCGGCGACACGCCCCGGCCTGCAGCCACCACGAGGGACGCAGCGCCCGCCAAGCATGCACACGACGCTCCGGCCCACACCGTGTTCAGAGCGGGGCTCCTCCACCTGACACCCCCAGAGCCCCCCCAGAGCTGAAAGCTGTGTGTGGCATCGCGGCCACAGGGGCTGGGCCCTCTGCTTCATGACTGACTCGGGTACACGGTCTCCAGCCACACACGATACCAAGATCATATAAAAACCGCGTTATTTTACCTTTCAAAAACCCCAAGCGGCCTTCCGCTCAGGATTAGAGAGAGAAATGAGAAGAATACCCAGCGTGACATACGACACTGCACCGAGGGTAAATACAAATCACAAAGGGGTCAAAACCAGAGACTGAGGACGGACGATGGCCCGTCCTCTCCTACCCTAGACGGGAGAGCTCTCATCTGAGCAAGAGAAACACACAAGAAAGCCTGCTGAGACCCGCCCCACACGGGCCTGGCCCAGTGGCCTTCCCTGCAGACAGGGCTCGGCGGACACGCCTGGGGACTGCTGGCAAACCGGGCACTGCCTTGGCTTCTCGGGGCTTCAGGGCTCTGGTGACACCCCCCGTGTGTGTGTCCAGATGAAACTCCAAACTCAACACGTGACTTAAGGTCCGCTGTGCTCTCCCCAGGCACTGGGAGGGCTCCAGATGGAACGCATGCGGTGCCCCCGTCCTCTCGTTTCTGGGTGCAGGGACGCCCAGGCTCCGCACCCCACGCGGGGCAGACTGCAGCGCCCCTGCCCCCCGCAGTGGTGACAGGGACGCCCACGGCCGTTTGGAAGCGGGCAGCCTGGCTAGTCTGGAGAATAACAAGTATCACTGTCCTGATGGTGAGGAGCTCTGTGTGACTCCAGGTCATGTGGTAAGAGAAAGGAAGGTTCTCGAGATTCTCTTTGATCGTGCTTCAAAGATCACAGACGTCTCTGTCTCAGAGACTCTTCAGAAGGGCATGGAAACGTCACTGCTCTAAGACACCAGCAATGTCACTGGGTCTCAGGAGACGAATGTCTCCCTAGGAGCCCACTCGGTCGGAGCACTCTGCCTAGCAAAGGCAGTTCATACCCAGTGTGTTCAAGGCCTGTGACCTGTCACATTTTTAACCACAGAGTTTTAAAAAGGCCGGTGACTGACATTTTGCAGTAACCTCCGCAAAAAAAAAATAAGAAACCACCGCACGTTAACACACAACTACCACATGGACATGGCCAGCGACAGCAGGTGAGTAAATGCACAGACGACAAAGCTAGAGACACTGGATTTCACCCACAAAGCAAAAAGCCACGTACCACCCCACGAGGCCACAGATGTAGCCCAGAGCCCTACCCGTGCCCATGTGCACGTGCTGGCCACACCACCACCCGGGCTCCCCACTGCTCCCCACGGCCATGCCAGGTCTGGTGACCCCCACGGCAAGCGGACATGAGGGGAGAACAGGTGCACGCTTACCTGCCCGTCCTGGCCCACGTGGTGGATCTGGAGATTGCCCTGCAGGACGGGTGAGAGAAGCAGAGGTCAAGGTCAGAACAACTTCCGGACGCATCGGGACACAGGCAGGGGTGTCCCGGGCGTCTGTGAATAACCAGCAAAACCATGTGCACCAGCTCCACAGAAAGTCACCCCCCTGCAGCATTTAAACACCCAAAACAAAACAAAAACTGGGTTTACAGAGAGTATTTTTTCTTATAAAAACAAACTAAAAAAACCACTGTACCCACCCCCCAACCCGGACCCCTACTGAAAATGTCATTGTTTCCCCCCAACTCTGATTCTGAAACCACTTGAGACCGAGGAGGAAGTCCCACGGAGTGGTCCCGGGCACTGGCCCCCCACCCCCCGCCAGGGACCTTGCATACCCCCGTGCTGCTGCCCCGGCCAGGAGGCAGGCCGGACACCATGCGACAGACCGCAGGCCCGCAGGCCCGCCAGGTGGAACTGTCTCAGGTCAAGTAAGCTCTGCTGAGACTGTCTTTACAGGTACATTCATGTTGACAACAGGTTTGCTAAGTGAACACAGTACTTTTCCTGTGTTAAGACCAACCGTGTGCTGGACCTCATGACCAAGTCATCGTTAACGGCACCAGCTATTTCTTCCGACTCACTACACTCAGTTCCTGACGGAAACACATGGTGGATTACAGACAAGACGTGCTTGCCAATCTGACAAAAGGGGCAAATTCAGGAAGTCCAAGAAATATTCAAATGATTCTTTTTACTTTTAGTAAAGACATGAAAACGAATCTATATAATGATTTTCCTTCAGGAGGCTACCAGCAAATTACCGGGGCGCAGTGAAGGATTCCCTATCCTGGCTGACATCTGGGGCCACTAGCTGGGCCTCGCACTTCTGTGCGCCCCGACAAGGGAGCTCCCCTGCCCCTCAAGGGCACCCTGCGCCCGCAACCTTCTCCAGCCGCACGGCCCGCTCTCCTTCCCCACCCAACACTGCTGCAGCGCCGCGAGCTGACCGTCGTCCTGCCTGAGTCCCTCCCCTCACGTGGCCAGGCCAGCGCTCACTCAGCAGCATATCCTCACCACCCCACCTGCCCTGAGCACCTCTGTGCCTCTTCCCTCTGGACGCTGCTGACCAGGCACCTCTGTGCTAACAGCAGACCCTGGGGCCCTTTCCCCACGCACCCCCCCAACCATGAAGATCTGAGGAAACAGGAGCCGGGCGACCACTGCTGGACGCCCCTGTCACCTGGGGACTCCCAGCCGTCTACCCCGCTGGACCACGACCAGCCGGGGAGGGGTGCAGGGACACAGAGCAGGCCACGGGCAGTGCTGGAGGCCGCGACTCACCTCGCTGTCCTGGGTGATCTGCACCTGCTCGCCCTGCGGCACCTGCGCGATGTGGAGGTGGCCCTGTGGGATCCGCAGCAAGAGAAGACAGCAAGAAGCATCAGAAGAAACTCCAAGACATGGGAAACAAGCAATGCTCTCCGAAACTGCGGTTCCGGGTTACCTGCTGGCAATTCCGGACCACTGAACCCTAAAGAGTACAGCAGCACTGTGGGTGGGGGAACCTACTGGACAGCCCCTGGAAGTCAAGCTTGTGGTTTGTGACACACACAGAACACGGTCATAGTTCCTGAAGAAGCAGGGGGGCCTAGGAAAAATCTGTTACCTCTTCAAACACTACTGGACAGGCAAACTGACTAAAGGAAAGAACATATGGAAAAGAAGGAAAACAGAAAGTTCCCAGAAGATGAGAAGACCTTTTTCTTTCATCATCCTATCAACCTGCAGGGACCAGAAGCCTCCAGGAAGCAGCAGGTGGTCTCCTGGAAGTGTGGGCTTGGTGGGAGGGGCCGCACACGGTGTCTACACTGATTGTGGGTCAGGCGATGTGTTTACAGGGAAGAAACAGGACACTATTTAAACAGGTGCGGCAACACCAGCCCAGAAGCCCACCGGGAAGGCACTTAGGGCTGGCACAGGCGGGCACGCCCACCGGGAAGGCAAACGGGGCTCAACGCCGCTGCCAAGCTTTCTGCAGCTTTCATTTCACTCTGTCAGTGCAAAGTGGATCCAAGTGAGTCGTCCCGGAATTCCTTCAAAGGCTTTACCGCTAGGACAAGAGTAACCTCCTTTGTGACTGTCAGGTACACAGAGAACTCACCATGCACAAGTGCTTCCCCTCCCCTCCTCTGGAAGATGAAAATCCCTCAAAAAGCACTCATTAGCAACTTTCTGGAAGCCCACCTTGCCCGGGCAGCACCCCGAGCGCCAGGTCAGACGGGGGCCCCCTGAGACTTGCAGGACAATGCAGCTGGGTGGGACAAGAACGTCCACAAGAGCCCAGGGGCATGCTGAACACAGGCACCTCCCTAGGGGTACTCCTGCCCTTCTGCTCTCCTGCTGGACGGCCCAGGAAGGATCGGGGGAATTTCTACCGCCTGCTGAGCTCACAACTTCCATGAGCTTAGAATGCTCATCGTGCCATCCAAAGGAAGGCCACTCACTCTCTCTCCTGACCCCAGGAGGAGATGACTTTTTCGTCCCTCAGTGGAAGGGTGTCCGTGTTTCTGAACTGAGAAAATATCGATGGGGCACCTACGATGCCTCCTAGGACAGGCCAAAGGAGGGACGGTCGAAGGGCCAGGCCCTCAGAGGAGATGGCAGCCACCAGGCTGGCACATGCAAGGGAGACGGAGGGGGCGCTGGATGCAGCCCCCCCACTGGCCACGCCCCAGCCCCAGCCTCCCCCGGCCTCCCCGGCCTCCCCGGCCTCCGTGAAGGCAGACTAGCGAGAAGGGTACATACTACTTGGACTTGTCCGTCCTCTCCGATCTGATGGATCTGAACCTGCTGGGCGTTGGCCAGGGCGTAGTGCAGGGCCTGCGGCGGGGCCTGCGGCATCTCGCTGGTGGGGGGCGGAGTGCTCATCATGGTCTCTGCAGGGAAGCACACAAGGCCTCAGCCAGCAGCCTCAGACAGACCAGACCATGCCCGTGCACACCTCTAGGCTTCCTTCCCTCCCGGTCCCACATCCCCACAGAGACGAAAGGAAACTGCACCTCCCTAGACTCCACTCAGCAGGTCCCGAGGGAGGACCCATTCTGCAGAGATCATTAGTTCTGGTGCTAGGGAGTGGAGGTTTCCGACCTGTGGGGACAGAAGCATTCTGAAGGACCGACTACTCAGATACAGACGATTCCCATCCATTTGTTAAATGAAGTGGCTCCGGATTTATCAGCAGAAATGAAAAACAGGAATACAATTGATAACAGTCTGCTTTGCACCAGCAGTAAATAATGTCTGTTCATGGACAATTAAATTCACTAGGGGGTCTCCCCATCTACTTCTTTAAAGACACATTTCCAAAAAAAAAAACTTTACTTCCTTTGTTTAATCCAAAATAAGACATTGTGTTGGCGTGTTGTATATTAATTTCAGTTATAACGATATCTTAATAGAATTTTCTTAGACACTTAGAACACTAAGGCCTCCAAAAAATGTTCTGATTTTGTGTGTACAATCTTCTGCCGACATTTATGGTGGGCGGATAGTAAAAAATGTCAACACGCATCAGGGTGAGACTCGGTGAGAAGTGAATGGAAGGAGAAAAAAGATGCAAAATGTCTGCTTCGCCAACAAAAGCTTTTCATGTATTTTTTTAACGGCTTAATGGTGGGCATTAAACTGACAGGAAATATACACTCCACTGAATATGTTTTTGTGTGAAAATGTTAACACTTGGATTATGTCAGAAATGACATCTTTTTCAACGATTTCAAAGTATAATGAAAACTCTAAGCTGTCAACATTTTAAAACGTCAGCTTAAAAATATGCAAGAAGAATACACATTTTGTAACCTCTTAGAGAGGGTGATGTGACCAAAGCATTTGAAGTTCACTCTGCTAGTTAATAAGAATTACATGACCAGATACGAAAAACCGACTAGCCTTGCCAGCTCTCTAATGGCTCAAACACAGGAAGAATGACAGTCCCTGAGTTTGTCAAGTGCAGAAGACAGGACAGGTGGGTCTGAGGTCAATGGTTTCCAAGCCTAAGATTCAAGTTACGAAATTTACCAATGAATCAACAGCTCCCTGTAATCATTCTACGCAAAGAACAGTTTAAATCCACGTCTTATAATGTGCGCTAATATCAAAGTCCGTGGCAAGAAACTGCACTGGATCCTTGTGATCGAGAATGCTTCCGAGCCAACGTGCTGACCCTGGCGAAGGCTCCAGACCACAGCGCCCGCTGTCAGCACACGCACCAGAAAGGCGGGCGGCATGGAGGGCCCCCCTCTGCATCCAGAGGGAAGGCAGCTGCACATGCACACGGGCTGGTTCTCTGCAGTCCAAACTACTGGGCACCGCACAGACACCCGGAAGGCTTTCAACTCACTGATGAGGCCTGCAGGGTGATGGGCGCAGAGCAGCACCACGAAACCGAAACGCAGCCGTCTTCCGCTCAAGCACGTGCCAAAGTCCACACGCCGCGGCCGGACAGGAGAGCGCGACACCAAGGTTCTCATGAACTGATTCTGTAAACACCCACGGGCACTAGGAATTTCAGTCTGTGCTCACAGGGACAACACGAAATCAGCTTTAAACAGGGGAGCCTGGGCTCAGAATTGCTTTATAATACGTATTTGGAAGGTCTTTTTTTTTTTTCTTTTTTTTTTGGCTGCTGATAATCCGAAAGTAAACAAGGCAGACCCAGCTGGAATCATTACCAATTCCCCAAGTAAGCCAGGAATCCAGGAATTTTCCTGGATGATTTCTGTCACCACCCCAGACTGGCCTTGCCCTTGGGAGGCTGGGGGGTGTGAACAGGGCACGGCCAGGCCACCGGAGGCCCCTTG
>PITA01035645.1:0-10305 GCA_004023965.1 Spilogale gracilis | reverse complement strand
AAAAAAAAAAAAAAAAAAAAAAAAAAAAAAAAAAAAAAAAAAAAAAAAAAAAAAAAAAAAAAAAAAAAAAAAAAAAAAAAAAAAAAAAAAAAAAAAAAAGTTCACTCCTTCTAATAAGCTTCAGATATATTAAGGTAAAATCTAATAGAGTAACTTTGTTACTCTATGCACAAAAAATAGACACAAAGATCAAAGGAGCAGAAAAGAGAACCCAGAAAGAAACCCATAATTATATGGTCAGTCTTTAACAAAGGAGTCAAGAATACAAAATCAGGAAAAAGATAGTCTCTTCAACAAATGGAATTGGAAAACTGGACAGCTACATGCAGAAGAATGAAACTGGAAAAAAAATTCCCACACCATACAAAAAAAAAAAAAAAACTCAGAATGGATTAAAGACCTGAAACCACAAAAATCCTAGAAGAAAGCACATGCAGTGATGTCTCTGACACCAGCTGTAATGACTTTTTTAGGTATGTCTGCTGAGGCAAGGAAAACAAAAGCAAAAATAGAAAGCTTTTTCATAGTGAAGAAAACAGTCTACAAAATTAAAACACAATGTCCTGAATGAAGAAGAGATTCATAAATGACATATCTGATAAATGGTAGGTATGCAAAAATACATAAAGAGCTTACATAACTCAGCACCAAAACCCATATAATCAATTTTTTTTTTTAAGATTTTATTTATTTGACAGAGAGAAACACAGCCAGAGAGGGAACACAAGCAGGGGGAGTGAGAGAGGGAGAAGCAGGCTTCCTACTGAGCAGGGAGCCCGATATGGGACTCAAACCCGGGTGTCCGGGATCATGACCTGAGCTGAAGGCAGTCGCTTAACCAACTGAGCCACCCAGGCGCCCCCCGAATAATCAAATTTTAAAAATGGGTAGAAAACATGAATAGAAATTTCTTCAAAGAAGACATACACATGGGAACAGATAGATGAAAAGATACTCAACATCATCAGGGAATGCAAATCAAAACCATAAGGAGATATCACCTCGTGCCAGTCAGAGTGGCTAAAATCAAAAACACAAGAAATAAGTGCTGGTGAGGATGTGGAGATAAAGGAACCCTCATACACTGTAGAATGCAGTCAGGTACAACCACTCTAGGAAAAAGTACGGATGTTTCTCAAAAAATTAAAAATAGAATTACTCCATGATCCAGGAATTCTGTTACTACTACTTTACCAAAAGATTACAAAACACTAATTCAAAAAGATGCATGCACGCCAATGTTTATTGCAGCATTATTTATAATAGTCAAACTGTGGAAGCAAACTAAGTGTCCTTTCATGGATGAATGGATAAAGAATGTGTGGTGCATGTATACAATGGAATATTACTCAGTCATAAGAAAGAATGAAATCTTGTCATTTGCAACATTATGGATGGATCGGGGGTGCCTAGGTGGCTCAGTCATTAAGCATCTGCCTTCAGCTGTCAAATAAATAAATAAGATCTTAAAAAAATATATGGATAGATATGAGGGTATAATGCTAAATGAAATAAGAGAAAAATATCCTATGATTTCACTCATATGTAGTATTTAAGAAACAAAGCAAATGAACAAAGAAAAAGACAAACCACGGAATAGGCTCTTACCTCCAGAGAACAAACGGATAGTTATCAGAGGAGAGTAGGTCGGGGGATGGATGAAATAGTGACGAGGATGAAGAATACATATAGGGGATGAATAGTATATAGAGTTGAATCTGTAGTGTTAAATCACTACATTGTACACCTGAAACTAATATAACACTGTATGTTAACTATAGTAGGCAAAAATAAAGGGAAGGGTATTTCTGTATTTTACAAAGCATTGGTCATCTTTTCATATATTCCATAAGAATTTGCCTCATAAGTCTTGGGTCTATACTGAGTTTGCTTCTAAAGCTAATGTCAAGTCTGCATGACAGGTCAGATTATTTTATGGATATTCAGCCTTCCTTAACTTTTTGGGATACTATGACATTAAAACATAGAATTATCCTATTCATTAGAAAGCTACTTGGAACCTGGAATGTCACTATAAAATTTTTTCAGAAGTTAGGGGAAAATAACTTATAGGGAATAATAGTGTTTGTTGTTGATTTCCTGTTTAACATTTCTTTCATGTTAAGTACATATCCTGAATAGAATACTTTTTAACCATGATCTCTAAATGTTGAATAAAAATACTGAATTATATGCAACAAAATTCTTGCTTAAATACTATACTCTTTTGTGGTCACTAACTATATATTAATAATGAAGTATTGACCTATATATTTAATAAAAGCATGTACAATAAAGATGTACAATAAAGAACTAGTCTGTTAAATGACTTTTTCCACAGATTAAGTTCTGATTTTCTCTTACAAAGAAAAGAACTATTCCTACATGTCCCTAAATGAAAAAATTAACAGGCATGTATTTTAGTTTAATATATTATATAAGTAAGCAATTATGATGGCTCTTATGTAAACCTGGAACATTTTGATATGTGTATGTGTTTGTAGATCACAAAAACCAAGAATATTGGGGCGCCTGGGTGGCTCAGTTGGTTAGGCGACTGCCTTCGGCTCAGGTCATGATCCTGGAGACTCGGGATCGAGCCCCAAATCGGGCTCCCTGCTCGGCGGGAAGCCTGCTTCTCCCTCTCTCATTGCCCCTGCTTGTGTTCCCTCTCTGGCTGTGTTTCTCTCCGTCAAATAAATAAAAAATCTTTAAAAAATTTTTTTAAAAAATACAAGAATATTGAAGTTGTACAATGAAGAGTGAAGTTTTGGCCATACTTGGTGTCTTTTAAATCAACAGTGAGCAAATAAAAGGAAAAAAGAAAACAAAAGATTTAATAAAGAGTACCTAACTTATTCATACAAATCCTATTATTTCTATTGATTTAGTAACCAGTAAACCTCATTTTCCACTCTGTGAAGTGATAATGCTTCTGGCCATGAGCTTCTTTATTTCAAGATTGTAATTTGAAATATTTCAATCACCTCTGAAAGTTGCAGAATAATCCGCATGCTGATCTCCCAGAAGGAATATCATATTGCAAATGTGCTATACTTTGCAAGTACAAACAGAATGTTAAAAGATCAGGTTACCTTTCTTCTTGGAAATCTACACTACACCGAAGATGTGAAATACAGCTTTTATTTTGCTGGCGGCTCTCAGAGGTGCAGCTGGTGGTTGGCAACACCATTAAGTAGGTTCAAGTGGGGAATGGAAGGTTAACAACAGTCTGTGTAATAGAAATGTAGACAAAAGATAATCCAAGCTTCCAGCTTTCAAGGGATTCACTGGCAGTGGCTGACTGTGAGCTCTCAGTATTAAATCTAATAAAGTCCTCAGGCAGAGCAGTGGTGGGGTTGTTACCTTTGAGAAATGGCACTGTGTTTTTCTGCATTTGAATCAGAAATAGGCACAGTGGCAGATTTTTCTGTTTGAGGGGAACCTGAGCTGAAATCAAGATTTGTAGTAGTTTTATGTCTCTACTTTTTATAAATGAATTAACGTTTCCAGTATAAAAAACCTGAATGAAAATATTGTTATGATACTGCTTCCTCCCAGTCATTTTCTAAGTAATAAACCAACACAGACACTGACATATAATTTTGCAACTGTGCTTTATCAAGCCAAACTTCTTTTTCCTAACTTAATTTTCTCTCAAGGCTAACAGTGTCATCACAGGAAGAATCTCTAATTTAAGTGTTCCTAATCACCTTAGACTGAATTTGAATATAAAGCAGAATACCAGCTAAAGTAGACTATTGTAATAGGCAAAGGTTTGATAAGTTGTAGCTACAGTTCCCTTTCCCATATTGCCCTTTATATATTTCCTCTGAGTCATTTCTACTTACTCTGGAATAAAAGATCTCACTGAAGACTCACTGCAGTCATTTTATCTAGAAAAAGCTAAATAGAAATGATGGATTCTTGACAAGGGCTTAACATGCTCACTACAGTTTTGCATTAGAAATTTTTGGTTTTCATAAAGAGTTTGTTTTACATGACCTTTCATCTAATTAGTTTTTAAAGAAGAACAATCTGAGACCAATGAGAAAGACACCACTGTATCAGGCTGATTTTTTTTGAATTAAATATATATTTATATAACTAAAAAATATAACAGACTACAAGTAGCAAAAACACAACTTATTCTAAATCCCAAAACTACAAAACCACTGAACCAAATAAAAACTGCCACCACCACCACCACTGATGGGTAAAATGTGAAATTCCAAAATATCTTTTGCTTAAAAATCCTTATGAAATCAATTTGATGGTTTAGTGCACCTTTAACAATTACTTAGTTTAGACTAGAGACTTAATTAATCCCAAGACTGGAGTAAAGTAAATTTACTGTAGTCTTTCTAAAATGACAGAGGGTGAAAATTTGATTTTCCATTAAGTATGACATAGTCAATAGGAAAAAGAAAGGAAAAAGTAAAATGCACAAGAAAACGGCAGGGCTAAACAGGATACACTGGGTAATGTCTAGGGCAGTACTTTGTTCACCTTTGTTTCCTCTCGCATTCATTTTATGATACAAGATTCCTGCACTTTGCTTTAACACAAGTGCACACATACCATCCTCTCCAGTTGCTTCCTCCCTGACAATAAATACATCTAGAGTGAATGCTTTCAGACATCTTCAACTTTAGATGTTGCATTAGGGAAGCAGAACCAAGAAGATATGACATACTCTATGAGAATATTTGTTAAAGGAATTGGTTCACATGGCTATGGAGGCAGACTGGTCCAACAGTCTATTGTCAGCAAGGTGAAGAAGGGTCAGGGCATGGATGATATAATTCAATCTGAGTCTGAAGGCCTAAGAAAAAGGAATTTTGATGCTTGAGGTCAGAAGATGCATGACCTAGTTCAAGAAGAGAGAGGGAATTGGTCCTTCTTTCATCTTTTTGTTCTATTTGGGCCATAGGAGATTGGAGGATGACCACCCCCAGTGGTGAGATGGATCTCTCTATACAGTCTACTTCAGTCTCTCTACTAAAGTGCCTGTTAATCCCTTTCATAAATACCTTCACAGACATATCCAGAAATGATGTCTTACCAGCTATCTGAGTACCTCTTAACCCAATCAAGCTGCACATAAAATTAACTGTTACAGAATATCAACTGAGTATTCTGCAATAGGAAGGATATTTGGAGTCTCTAATAAGGGATATGCATTGCAGGGAGAAGTTATTACATTACAGGAAAGCAATAAAACATTTTAAAGGAGAAATGTACTGATTTTGCTATACATATTTCTGATTTCTCACACAAAATACACTGGGGCAGAGCGCATTAAGGATGGTAAGGCAGAATTAAGATAGCATAATGTAAAATCATTCAGATTATTGCACTACTTACATCCTTACACCATGCATTGGGTGAAGTAGGTCTGCATTCTTCCGGCATGTGGACGGTGGTATCAGACCACAAATGCTGTAAGTGTAAGTCAGAAAATTATTGCTTCATAACTCTGGTTTCACATCTGGCAAGTAGATTGCACAGACATTCCCTAGAGATAGCATATGGTCTTTGAAGACTCAGATACTGTTGAAATTAATTGAATTTATATGACATCTGTATAAGCAGAAATGTCATGATGGCACTAAATGGACCTATTACGGTTACAGCATATGAAGTTAGTGTGAAAAGATAAACACCAAGCACACTTCAAATACTTAATCGGTAGCATGGTCCACATTAGCTCTTCAACTATGCCATGTTTTCATTGCATCTTTCAACTTCTCATCATCTGACACATTTTCTTTTGGACACTGTTCCAATAAGGCCAAGCCATGTTCTTATGAAATCCCCCCAAAATACTTATGGCCTGACACAATAATGCAATGTAGACTTCTCCGCCAAAACTCCCATCAGAATTGGTTTGTAGGGATGCCTGGGTGGCTCAGTTGGTTAAGCGCCTGCCTGTGGCTCAGGTTACCATCCTGGAGTCCCGGATCCAGCCCAGCAGCCAGCAATGGGCTCCCTGCTGGGCAGGAAGCCTGCTTCTCCCTCTCTCACTCCCCCTGTTTGTGTTCCCTCTAGCTGTGTTTCTCTCTGTCAAATAAATAAATAAAACCTTAAAAAACAAAGAATTGGTTTATAGTTTAATTACAAAAAGAGTAAAAGGAAAAAGTAAAAGAAAAAGAAATTGTGACCATCAGAAAACAAATAAGGACCAAAGAAATAAACCCCAGTGAAACTGAAGAATTACCATTAGAATTATATTTTTAAGGTGAAAAGAGTCATAATTTGGTCCTTTTTATTCCAATTTTATTTATGCCAACTTAAACTGCTTTAAATAAAATACTCCCCTATAAACAGCTGGCTTTTACCAAGTAAAAAAGTTGTTTCACGGGGTGCCTGGGTGGCTCAGTTGGTTAAGCAACTGCCTTCGGCTCAGGTCATGATCCCAGAGACCTGGGATCGAGTCCCACATCAGGCTCCCTGCTAGGCAGGATGCCTGCTTCTCCCTCTCTCACTCCCCCTGCTTGTGTTCCCTCTCTGGCTGTGTTTCTCTCTGTCAAATAAATAAAATATTAAAAAAAAAAACCTTAAAAAAAAGTTGTTTCAGCTTCTAGTGTGGGATAGAGATGAAGTGGAATAGAAAGGGTTTCGGGAATATGAGAAGGTTTTGATAAATTATAATATCTCCTGTTGAAATTAAAGTCTCTTGAGACTTATCTCCTATTGCAGTAATAATAATTGATCTTCACTTAAGCTAGCAAAAAACGATCTTAGCGAAAAGTCTATTTGGAAAAAAATATCACTTGTTGATCTCTGGATGAACAGTTTGATACTAATTTGGGAAATGCTGGACTAAGGAAACAAGGTTTCTGTCCTAATATCTAACAAAAAGGTTAATAGAAGGACAAAGTGAATAATTAAGGTTTACCAAGTTGCTTTTAATGGCAAAAAATAAAATTTTTAATCTCTTTATATACTTTGTGCCTAACAAGGGGTTTTTCAAATTTCAGAATTTAAAATGCGCAAAAGAGCTGTAAGAGTTTTAAAAAGTTTAAAAACTAATCAATTTTTAGAAAACACTAATTTAAATTTCTTTTTCAAATTTAAATAGACTTGAAGTCTCAACATGTTTAATCAACTCATTTCTGATATTCATTTTATACTTAATACATAATAAAATTAACAAAAATTGGTGGTCCTCCTTGAAGGAAGGAAAAACAAAAACATTAAAATCCAAAAAGCTCTGTCAAGTTTTATGCTTGTTGCAAAGAATTTAAATATGAAAAATTCAAGGCTGCTTAACGGAGCTCACGTTTTAGTGAGATTTTCTGAGAGGCAGATAGTCATGATGGAAAAAAATGTGGTAAGTTTTTACATCACCATAAGTATGTTCAGAGTGCTCCTCAAGTTGGGAGGGGTTAGGAATGACAAACTTCCAGACACCTCAGGAAGGAGGCAAGACGTGGCTCCATTAATCTCCAGAATGTTAACCTCTGAGTGTGGCACTGACACCAAGGAAGAATGACGATTCCAATAGAAGACATTTTTGAATAAATATTAAAATTTTCATTAATATTTTACCTTAACCAGAATACCAGTATAAGCCAAATTCAAAACATTATCTTTTTTTTTTAAAGAGTTTATCTATTTATTTGACAGTGAGAAACACAGCCAGAGAGGCAACACAGGCAAGGGGAGTGAGAGAGGGAGAAGCAGGCTTCCCGCCGAGCAGGGAGCCCGATGTGGGGCTTGATCCCGGATCTCCGGGATCATGACCTGAGCCGAAGGCAGTCGCTTAACCAACTGAGCCACCCAGGCACCCCACAAAACATTATCTTTAATTAAGATGAATTAATGAGTGCAATCCATGGACAATGAATTGGTTTTTCCCAAAACATTTTCTGAAGTGGTGTTAAAACTTTCAAATAAGACCCTATTTTATAAACTAAACCAAAGAAATAGTAGAAGTAGTTACAATATCTAGTTATTATAGTTTTTAATTCTATCTAAATAATTGGAAAGCAAGAGGACGGCAAATATATTTCCAATAACAGCATGCTAATGGGAAAAAAGATAGTCTCTTGAAATCGTATTGGAACACTAGACAGCTGCAAGCAAAAGAATGACACTGGACAAAATTCTCACACCATACACAAAAATAAACTCCAAATGGGTTCAAGACATAAACGGGAGACCTGAAGCCATAAAAATCCTAGAAGAGTCCAGGCAGTAATGGCTCTGACAGCAGCTGCTGTATCTCTCCTTGCGTTCATTTGTATTTGGCAGTAATGAAGAAAACGCGACCCAGGTGGATGCTCTAGAATGATCACTTCCCCATTTATCAGATATTCTGTTTTCTGGATTTCTGTAGAATCAGCACACTCAAGAACAGTCAGACCAAGCTTGTTCTGCCTCCTTACGGAGTGTCAGTTCATCGACTTGAAGGGCAACTATCTGCTCTCTCACCCTCAATGGACTCACATCCCTAGTGCACACCCATAGATGTGAATCCGCTCAAGCTCTCAGGCCAGGAGAACCCCTAAGGAGACTAATTCACGTCACCTTTTCTTTGTTTGTTGGAAGATTTCTGCCATGAGTGTCTAATGGTACTCTAGTGGTGATAGTATTAATTCTATTCAAATTACTAGTAGCCTCCGCATTTTCCTTTCTTACCTTTTGTTCTCTGTCTTCGGCCATTTTTATTAGCTTTTGTGTGAAAATTTTGTCCCTTTATAATAGACTTTATAAGCCCATCATAATGGACTACTTTTTTCCTCCAAGTTATAAGAGCAAGACACAATGCACTAGATATACTCTTGAAATTTAGGATTATATTCTATTTTTTCTCCTTCCTCCCTCTCTCCTTCCTTCCCTCCCTCCTTTCACCTATCCTTCCTTTTCTCTCCCCCTCCCTTCTTTCTGCTTGTCTGTTTTGCCTTATGCTGTATATCTTTAGGCTGATTTTTGGACAGCAGAGTAACTGAAGATATCTAGAGTGAGGTGTGTGTGTGTGTGTGTGTGTGTGTGTTAAAGGCAATATATAATCATGTTTTCTGAGCTGTAGACAGCTGATCTCCTTAAGGTTTTACTGGCAGTAAATATATGGTGTTTATTATTTTACAAGGTAAATACTGAAAATATAAATGGGTTCATAAAAGCTTAAATTCATGGATAAAGGATTTATCATATTGCCACTATCTATGACCACCATTTGTTTTCATACTAATGTTCAATTTCTTTGCCATACTAATACTATCCTAGGTATATAATAGGATCGACATAGGATTTAGTCTTGTATCCTTCACACCTGCCCTAGTAAGCATCAAGATTATGCCTTCCAGAAATTTTAAGTCATCAGCATCCATGTAAATAATTCAAGAATCCAAGCAAATATGCAATTCACAGTTTCTACTGAATATAACATGGTAGTTAACTTTTGATTCTTTGGAAATAATGTAACTATTCCACTCAAATCTATTTTTGCTTTTAGTAGGATAGAAAAGTACATATTTTATGACAAAAATCAGTCTATTTGATCTGTGAAAATATTGGAAATGGTATAAACCTGTAAAAATCATTTTAATTATTAGTGCTAATTATATTTTTTTTAATATGCAAACTCTGATTCTCAGAAACAAGGGGTTAATTACAAACTAAACTTTCTTGGAAAAAATGTAGCTCTGAAATTGTTTTTAAATCAATATATATTACACTTAGATCGCAAATAAGCTCTGAAGTGAGAACCATCCCTAGATGATCCCATGAAGCCTGACAAAAAGCCAAGAGGCAGCTCTTAATGAGTGCTCTGTGAATGCATACATCTCTCTTCTTAACTAAAGCATTTTAACACACTGTAATTTGCAAGGTATATTCCCTGTCTGCCTTATCTAAAAATATTTCCTTTTGGATTTAGCTACAAAGGTATTTTTGTTGTTTTTGTCTTTGCTGTTGTTATTGTTTAATCCTAAAACAACATCACAGAGTAGAGAGTTATATTTTATAGCCTTTTTTCTTTACATAAAAATAAGGACATTCTGTATGAAAGATAGGTGTGGGCATTTGACAGTTTTTTTAAAGTAGGAAAACAATTTTTAAGAGAAGTTTCAAATATTCAAAAATGCACAATTAATATGCCTTCATTACTGTAAAATTTATCAAATAAAATTAAACAATATTTGTGGGAGAGGAGTTAATGTTTATGTTATAATTTTAAATCAAGAACAAGGTTTGCCAGATTAGTCAATAAAATATACTTAATAGGTAAAATAAAATATTTTTCCCTGATCATTGTTACTAAGACTACATTCAACTCTTTTTTTTTTTTTTTTTTTT
>PITA01035644.1:0-10329 GCA_004023965.1 Spilogale gracilis | reverse complement strand
CATATCTGTCATATTGTTTATGTTCATTTCCAGTAATTCTGTGACCGAGGTTGCAGTCTCAGGGTTCTTCTTCTGTTGGGTGTTCCTTCTCCGAGTCATTGTGGCAAGGAGTGGTTGAGGGGGTGTATGGCTAGATATATCAGCCACTATCTAGGTGGATTGGTCGTTGGAAGGTTTTGGAGCAACCAGAGTTCACCACTGAAAAGGGAGGAGAAAGAAAAAAGAAAACGGAAGAGAGGAAGCAAGAAAAGACACCCCTGCCAGAGCAGGGCCCAGTAACAGGATTTATATTGTACAAAACTGTTACAGGGTAAAGAAAAGGGTTATCAAGGGTAAATGAAGAGATCAAAAAGCGAAGTCCAACCTATATGACCCCCAAGACCAGTATTTATATAATATAAAAGCAAAGACAATTACACAGATACACTGACAAACTAGAGTGGGAAGGTGAGGGCAGACACTCCTTGTGGGCAAGGAATGCGTTTCAGATGCTCCCGAGTTTGTCTTGTTGTTATTGTTGGAGGAGCCCACTTTCAAAAGATATAGAGGGATTAGAATTAGTTGTATATAGGGGTAGTATTGAATAGGGATGTGGGATTGACTTGAAGCTTGTATCTACATGTACACGTAAAAGAGAGAATAAAGGAAAGTGGAGAGAAGAAAGGGAAAAACAGAGAGAGCGAACAGGGAAACAAGAGGCAACAACAAAAGCAGAAAATACAGGGGTGTGTTTGAAAAAGTTTCAGGGTAAAAAAGAGAACAAAAATAAAAAATAAAAAAATAAAAAAGAATAAAAAATGAAATAAAAAAAATAAAAAATGTTATGGGGTGTTGTATTGGGTATCACGTTGTGATAAGAAGGGGGCTAAAAATTGAAAGAAGAAAAACCGTGAGAATGTATTTTTAAGCTTAAAGTGGGAGCTTTAAAAGTAAAAATAGAAAAAAGCTTAAAAAAGTAAATGAGGTGGAAAACTGTATCAATGAGTTGTAGGGCTTTTGGTGCTTGTAGTCAGTGCCAGGAGTTTAATAAATTGCCTTTCCCCCGATTTGGGGTTTTGCATTGGAATGTTGTCCTCCTGAGCTTCTGGCTTGCTTTCTGGGGGCGGGGCGTGCCATTCCCTTTCAGTCCTTCTACCTAAGCTGAGTCTCTTGGCCCCCTTGCTAGAGGCTGGTCTCAATGGTAACCAGGTTATCAGGTTACAATTCTGTGGTATCGGAGCGTTTTCTTTTACGTCCTTTTTTTTCAGCTGTTGAGGAAGTCAGGTCGGAGCAAGATGTCTGTGCCCAGACCTCCCTCCCAGAGAGAGCCTCTACACAGGGAGGGGCTCTTTCCAGCCTCCCGGTTGGCAGTCTGTCACAGCCAGGCTGGTGCAGACGTTGCATTGATTTCTGCCCCCGCCCCCGCTTGTCGTTTCACTCCTGCACCTCAAAGCCACAACTCCTTTTGGATCGTGCGACTTTGTCTGCGCCCTGGGACCCGCGGCCTCTCCGGTCTCAGGCAAGTCTGTAAAAATGCCTTCCCTGGGGGGGTCTGTGCGCAGCCCATGGTGTGGAGAGAAAAGGGAGAGAAGGGCAGCGGCGAAAAATAGAATCCACTCCCGCTGCTTTCCTGGCAGCTGCAGCGGCTCTGGCAGAGGCGGCGCGCGCGGGGGCCCGCTGGGCGGAGGCGGAGCGCACGGGGCCCGCCGCGCAGCGGGAAAAGAAAAAAGATTTTAAAAAGTCTCCTTGTCTCCTTGCCTTGCCCCGGCTCCGCTGTGTTCCCGTTTCTGTCTAGCCCCAATTCAGTCCGTAATCTGCTGTTATTCCTCACTCACAGAGCACTTTCGTTTTGGGGTATTTGTTTTCAATGGTTCAGCTCTGCAGGCTTCCTCCCCCACTCCCCTGTCTCTGGGGGCAAGCCTCCAGACCCTCCTATTTGTTTCTACCTTTTTGCCGATGTTCCTTGTCTCTCGTGGCGGTCCAGAAGTGGGAAATATCACATTTCAGGCTGATTTCATGGGTGCTCACGGTGGTCTTGTAGTGGTTTTTTTGCTGGAATTCAGCTCTCTTCAGGGAACTCCCCGAAATGCGGTCACCTGGCCTTCCGCCATCTTGACTCCTCCTATAAAAACATTTAACCATGGAATTATATATTTATATTGTGATGTTGGATATGTCCAAAAATAAGGTACAATGATGATTCAAATTGTATCTTGGATGCAGCTGATCATTTCACTCCCAGTTACTGAAAGTCACAAACTTGGTAGAGACTTTACGTTGTTTGCCAAAGTCCATTCTACGCTCTTCCTGGAAGCATAACAAGGGAATGAGAACATTCCCCAATTCCTCTTGCTTCTAAGTGCAGAGTGACACATGAGTTTCCCTGCATTCCTCTCTCCCCAAACATATTCATGCATGCCTCAGCTGAAACTACAATCAGCAGTGACTGAGCTTTAATCAAACAGATGACAAAGTACTGTGGGACAGAGCTCTGACTTGGAAGAAGCCCAGGTCTCAGTACCTGAGCAGAACATATAAATGCCCCAGACCATTCCAGGACAACTGTGATGGAGAGAAAAGAAGCCAGGTGACTGAGTGGGTCCCTTTGTAACAGTAGCAGCTGCTCTGTCTACTTTACCTTCTACTTATCCAGTGGTGGTTAATTTCCAGATCAATGCTTCAGAAGCAACTCAGCCATAATTTCCCTTTCTGAATCTCTGGCAAGAATCTGGAATAAGCTTGGGAACCTGGGTGGCTCAGTCACTGGGCGTCTGCCTTCAGCTCAGGTCATGATACCGGAATCCTGAAATCGAGCCCCACATCAGGCTCCCTGCTCAGCAGGAGTCTTGCTTCTCTCTCTCTCTCTGCCTGCTTGTGTTCCCACTCTAGCTGTGTTTCTCTCTGTCATATAAATAAATAAAATCTAAAAAAAAAAAGAATCTACAATAAGCAGCATTCCTTTGGCCACAAATCAGGAAGGTTCTCAATGTCACCGGCTTCCACTAAAGTTCATGAACATTTGACAAGGCAAGGCAATACCCACCCTTACCTCAAGAAGAAGATCACCCAGGTTGGAAACCATTCCTGTCACTGACAGCAAGTTGTTTTTCACACAATAATAATATAGGTGCTCAAGGAAACCCTGGAAATTGAGTTTAGGGCCTTAGTCTCATGAATGCAGAAACTGAGGCCCAGAAAGGTTAGGAGGCTTGTCCAACAACACATATATTCAGATGCCACTGAAGGACAAGAATTAGAACTCAAATCCTGATTTCTAGTCAAGAACACTTCCCACTCTCTGCCCTAAAACACACCACACACACACACACACGCAGACACACGCACACACACACACAGAAGGGGAAATGCTTTTCCAAATGTTATGACTTTGAATATCTAGTCCAGTTTCTTTTCTCCTCTACAGGCCAATGTATGACAGCCCAAGTAGATTTCCCAGACTGAATGACAGGCACTCTGCACTGAGCAGTTATTACACAACCAGCATGAATTCAGCCCTCATCAGATGTAATTCCTGCCAGAAGCAGCATACTTCTGGAAAGCAAAAAATTCTAACATTCTGTGAAGAGCTACACAGAATCGGGGAAAATACATAATGTTTACTGTTTCTATAATTGTAATTATAAACCCTGACCCAGTCTTCACCATGGCAGACTTCCTGGAAAAGGTGCATGAAGTGGATTCCTAAAAATGTGTATGTGGTAAGTCCACAGAACTCTGGGGGAAACCCAGCTTTACACCTGTTCCCATCTTCAAATCCATTACCCTCTTATCACCTCACATTCTGTTCTACATATTTCAGTTTCACTTCCACATGGTGAGGCAATACTAGTCACAATCATGAGAAAACGTAAAATTCATACAGACATCATAGACTTCAATTTAAACAAAAAAAAATGCTGGAAATAACTTCATCTTACTGCCAATTTACCCTTCTTTACCATCCCATTAATATTCTCTGCAAAACTGAAATACATGATGCTGGAAATATTGAGGATTTTCATGCATGAAGAATTTAGAAACTTTTCTCTGTAGCTCCTGAAAAAGCTGGCAAAGGCTGCCACAACTGCCTGGATTGAGGAGGTAAAGGGACTTGAGTTGGGGGCAACTCTGGGTCCGGTAATCATCTGCTTCTCTAATCTCTGGCGTTGGGCAAAGACCAATCCTCACTGACAACACAAATGCAAATTATTTTCACACACTACCAGTCTTTCCCCAAAACTTCCTCATAGTAGATGTGGAGGTTTGTTGGATTTTATTACACGTTTAAATAATTATGAAAATAACTTATATCCCATGTTTGGTAATAATACACTCAAATATATGTAAAAATATTATCATAAAAATTCAAAAACTATCTAATATAAATAAGGGAATATAATATTAGAAATATATCATGGAATGTATATTTAAAATGCCCAGGACATGTATATATAGTGATGATGCACAAAATACCTCAATTGCCAACACAATGAAATCCTTTGAGGGTGTACAGATATCATATTGAAAATTCATTTTAAAAAAAGGAAAAGAAAAAATTCATTAAGGACATATTCTTTTTTTTTTTTAATTTTTTTTTTATTTATTTAAAGGACATATTCTTGAGATCATACTAATTTTGAAACATACCAACTTGACAGGACATCATTTTAAATAAACACTATTTGAAACATGAAATAAGGCAAAATCAAATATTCTCCAACCATGACTGAATAAAAAGCCATTTAGTAAGAATGCAGACCACAGGAACTATGCCTTTGTTAGAACAGGCAGCTAGGCGCTAGCAGCATACCTGGAAGCCAGCCAGGAGGAGGCGGTGGCTAGCTCAGGGGCAGCTCAGAGGCTCCTTATGCAACGCACTGGAGGCCAGACCACACCATACAGGCCCAAGATGCCAGCGGTGAGACCAGAAATCCCTGACCAAATTAGGAAGAGAAAGCGGGAGCCATGGTTTCCAGCCCTACCTAATGACGTTAACAATGATGGAGATGGAGCCCCACCCTGGGTGCGCCGCACAATCCCTCTCCCCGGAAGCGAACCTGCTCTCACCACAGCGGCTCCAATCAACCTTCCCTCTCCTGCAGCTCCTCCACTCTGCTACGTGTCTGCCCCTGAATTCTTCCTGGAAACAAGACCAAGAGCCTCCCAGAACATCTTTAGGATGAAAAGAGACCCCAGAGCCTGCATCTCCTCAGTTCACCAGGCAACCCTGAAAAAATGTGGAGGAAATTACCTGAAAGAAGAGTAAGCATGCATTAGTATTAGTGAAAAATTATTGAATGGAAAAGTTAAAATTGAAGATCAATCAAGTGAGCATATTAGGGTAGTTCAAATTTAGAATAAAAATGTACACAGTGCAAAAGCTTCGTTCAGAAGTCCCCATAGGAAAAATCACAGAGGCAAGGTCATCATACAGATGGTGCTCTGAACCAAACCTCACCTGTGTTGTGGGGGACAGTGGGATCAAAGACCAAGATCCTTAAAAGATTGCTTAAGATGGGTGCCTGAGTGGCTCAGTGGGTTAAAGCTTCTGCCTTCTGCTCAGGTCATGATCTCAGGATCCTGGGATCTAGGCCCACATCAGGCTCTCTGCTTGGCAGGGAGCCTGCTTCCTCCTCTCTCTCTCTGCCTTCCTCTCTGCCTACTTGTGATCTCTCTCTCTCTCTCTATGTCAGATAAATAAATAAAATCTTTAAAAAAATATTGCTTAAGAATGAAAGCTTTGGTTTTGCAAATAGCACAAGGGTATGGATGGCACTGTTTCCATCACTATTGTGAAGTGATGCTGTCTCTCATGGCTTCTAGGTCCCAATCAAGTGAGTCTGCCTCCAACTGAGTAACAGGCATGTGTGAGAAACTGAGTTACACCCTTGCAAGTGTAGAAAGAACACAGCCACCACTTGACGTGTTCAGTGTTCTTATGTAACACTAGATATAATACTTATGTAAAACAAACCTCTTGATTTACTTTTATACATAATTAGATAAACAAAAAACCTTGTCATTTATTTTTGAAGATTTTAGTTATTTATCTGAGAGAGAGAGAGAGCAGGAGAAGGAGTAGAGGGAGAGGGACAAGCAGATTCTGTGCTGAGCACAGGACCGGACGTGGTGGGGCTCCATCCCAGGACCTGGAGACCACGACCTGAGCTGGAATCAAGAGTTGGTGTCCCAACACAGTGAGCCAGCCAGGAGCTGCACAGAAAGGTAGACTGAGTAAGGTCTCACCTTGACTGTGACCATCCCTTCCATCTATTCTACCAAGAGATGTCTCTCAATTGTTTTCAGTATCTGCTGCGAGAATTTATTCCAGCAATGACAAATGTTCCTCCTAGGTGACAAATTTATCCCCTCAGCCCCAACTCATCTTACTAAGCCTCTCAGTTTTATCTGGTGTTTGAGTCATCTGCATGAGCAAATCCCCAACAACAGAAAAGCTAGGCTCTTATTCACCCCATGGAAGTTCCTTGTTCACATGAATGCAGGGATTCTGGGGACTCTTGATCTCATCTCAGGTCATGATCTCAGGTCATGATCTCAGGGTAGGATCGAGCCTGGCCTCAGGCCCCCTACTCATTGAGGAGTCTGTTAGAGATCTCTCTCTCCCTCTACCCTCCTCCTGCACTCTCTCTCGTATGGTGACTAACATAATAAAATTTATAAATAAATAAATAAGTAAATAAATGTTAGAATTCACCTGTTGGGGGTATAAATCATATATATATTTACATTTGAAAAAATAAATCTTTAAAATAAACAAATTATCTATAAATTAATTTATAGATTCAATATCTATGGATTAATTTAAAGAGTATAATTTAGTACATTTTATAGAATTATAAGAAATCTGTTCCTACTAAAAATAACACAACATTCTAAATGTTCTTAGATATTAATGAAATATTAAAACATTTTATTTAGGGCGCCTGGGTGGCTCAGTGGGTTAAAGCCACTGCCTTCAGCTCAGGTCATGATCTCAGGGTCCTGGGATGGAGGCCCATATCGGGCTCTCTGCTCAGCAGGGAGCCTGCTTCCTCCTCATTCTCTGCCTGTTTATCTGCCTACTTGTGATCTCTCTCTGTCAAATAAATAAATAAAATCTTAAAAAAAAACATTTTATTTATTCATTTATTTTTAGTAAACAATTAACTTCATGATCAAGCAACCCAATAATGAAATTCTTTGATACAACATGTTACCTTTGTCTATATACTAATCTGATATATAACCTGAAAATATCTATCAAAGAATATTTAGTCAAAATGTGTTAATAGCTTGTTAATGGTGTTAAAGAAAAAACATGGAACTATCATTTTTTACTGTGAGGGACCTAGTTGAGCAAATGCAGAGAGAGATGCTTACAGCCAAAAGAACACATGCAAATTTTTTGCCATGCTCATAATTAGAACACATTTTTTCTATTTTATATTGTTCTACTTTAGCTAAAAGAGTTTCCATCTAGTACTTCTAGTTCAATAGCTCTGCAGTGTCTTGCTCTTCTTACTTTTCTATTTCTCTGCCTGTCCTAGTCATCACAGAATTTATTTGATTTTTATTAGTCTAATATTTCTTTCTTATGACTCAATAGTGTCTATGTAGTTTCTCAGGATTCACATACGAAATTCAGCTATGTTTAAAATGGTTACAAGTTTCGATACTTGCATTAAGTACATAAGTGTTAGGAAATATATAGCATTCCTATGTAAGTTCAAAATAAATGATCCTTCTGTTAAACTTTACACATAAGCATGCTAAACTCAATTCTCAAATTAATAATTAAAATCTCAGAAGGACAAATAATTATTACACAGTTGACCTTTATCTGTCCTCTCCAGAACCAACTGATGTGATTTCCCACATGAAGACTGGATGAATTAGTTTTTAAATTCAAATTCATACTAGTAACGCATTGCTAGTTAACTATGTACATAGCTGTTATTCTCTCTAGACTGAGGAATCCTCAGAGTGAAGGAGATTCTCTTATTGGTTACTGAAACCCACATAGCAGGTACAGGTTTAATAATACTCTTGAAACAAAATGATTCTTGAATATCTTGCACCATCTTTGTAATCAACCAAAGGATTTGAATTTGAGAGAAAGAGGTTTTTCCCATTGATCATTGCCAGACAGATGGTTTCTGTTTCCAGAAAACCTGCTCAATTCCTACTTCTCAAGCATACTCCACAGCTCACTCCTCTCTCCCCTTCTGTCCACACCATGGATCTGTAGGACTGCATGCCTTGCAAAGAAGGATGGTTCTACCCTAAAAGAATAGAGTGCCCATCACTCTGGAACCACACACGGGGCATCTGGAGAGAGACACACGCTCCTGTAGGGGAATGGTTCCCACCGATGTTCTGGCCACGCTTTCATTCAAAAGCCAGGTCTGGATATAAGTCTCCAAATTTTCATGTATCCAGATTA
The DNA here is from genome assembly GCA_004023965.1 of Spilogale gracilis. Lineage (NCBI taxonomy): Eukaryota > Metazoa > Chordata > Mammalia > Carnivora > Mephitidae > Spilogale > Spilogale gracilis. The sequence goes on along the minus strand of PITA01035644.1, from coordinate 1,907 downwards.
GGCCTTCTCTGAAAAAAAATCTCATCACATGGGTGCGATTTAAATATTCATTCATTCATTCTCTCATTCACTTATTCACTGAAGTTTTCTTTCTGAATCAAATCTGAACTAAGATGCTACCTGCCTCCCATGGTGGAGAAACACACTTTCTAATTTAAAAATCCCCAGTACAGAAGCACAGAAGATTTTTCAGGCAGTGAACTTTCACACATTTTCACAGTATCTACATGTTATTACACAATTGCCAAAATCCATAGAATGTACGATACCATGAGTGAAACCTAATGTAAATATGGACTTTGGGTGATAATGATTTGTGCATGTAACTTCATTGCTTGCAACAAATGTACTGTACATTCACTGTAGCACACTGAGTGTTGCAGGATTTCTCTGCCTTTAATGCCCACAGTTCTGGTCATGCCACTTGGAAAAATGAAGAGGTAGACCAGACAGAGAATGGCTGGCAGAAAAGCACCGTTTGCTGAGCACGAGTACAAAGCTGCCAGAGAGGGAGAGGGACCCAAGTGGGTTGCCTTTGGATTTTCTAAGATTAGGGGTTTTTCTGATCTCTTCTGTTGACCTTCCTAAACAATCAGGGTCTGCTGAGTTGTGTCAGTCAGATCTGTATACCTATTAGGCTCACGTACAAGTGCTGACATCTGGGGGGTCTATGTCTTAACCGCCCCTCGGCATAATGGTGACAGATGCTTTATAGTTCATTATCTTAGTTTACAACGTTTTGCAGAAGTCGTTTCTGCAAGGACTGCGAAGCAGAATGGTCAATATGGTCCTGTCTAAGTTGCAGAATGGGATGTCAGTGCTGTTTGATCTTCACTCTGCTGACTCCATATTTCCTTCTTGGGGACCCAGGCCCTGACTTCATGACTGTCCAACTAACTCCTAAGAATATCATGAGATTCTGGGCCTGTGTAGGGGCCAGGGGCTCTATACTATCTGCTCAATTTTACTGTGAATATAATCTCCTCTAAAAATAGTCCATTAAAAGAAAATCAGCCCAGTCCCAAGAGGACAGCGGGACCATATGGGGTCTGACAGTTATGACCATGCAAACATCCACAGCAGTGTCCTCTTCCTACGCACTGCTAGCCCAGCTGGATGAGGACAGGCCCTGTCCAAGAGGCCAGGAAGGTCTGACGGCAGAAGTAAAGGCAGGGGCGTGAACTGCAAATGCACATACCTTACTGACTGGCAGCCAGGCTTTTGGGGATCCATCCCAGGTTAGGGCACGCAGCCACCCCCACAGGTGGGAATTCTGGGGGACATTCTTGGCAGTGGGGGGCCATCCCGCTCCTAGACAGAGCTGCTAATGCCCCGAGGCCAGACCTCAGAGACTCCGGGGCCATCCCAGGCCCACCAGGCAGCACAGCATGAGAGACACCTGGGAATTTGCCAGACAGGTCCCGAGTCCCACAATAACAGGACCTGCCTGTTACTACCTCAAAGGTCCTTATCAGTAGTGTATTACAGGAACCAGAGGATGGTCTGTGTCTCCAGACCATTCAGGTCTGGCTGTGCTGGGATACAGTGACCACAGGTGGGTGGGGACCCACGGGCTGCTAAGGTCCATCCTGCCCCAAAATAGAGCTTCAAGTCCCCTGAGAACAACTTAGCCTCAACTCCGGGCTGGGCAGAGGAAGCTGTCTTCTGCAAAGGGCCTGCATATCTTCCCAGGACAGAGCCACATTCAGTCTGGCTCAAAGGACCTTCCCTGTTATGCACACACACACAAGCCACTATTGTACAGGTCATTTCCATCTTTCTGTATTAGGCTAACCCGGACATTCCTAGAACAGGACTACTACTGTCAGTCGGTGGGTGGTTTAGTAGGCTGCTACTAAAACAGAAAGGGATATGGCATAAGAATAATCGTCAAAACCACAAATATG
>PITA01035643.1:0-10306 GCA_004023965.1 Spilogale gracilis | reverse complement strand
CCTGAAATGTGATATTTCCCACTTCTGGACCGCCACGAGAGACAAGGAACATCGGCAAAAAGGTAGAAACAAATAAGAGGGTCTGGAGGCTTGCCCCCAGAGACAGGGGAGTGGGGGAGGAAGCCCGCAGAGCTGAACCATTGAAAACAAATACCCCAAAACGAAAGTGCTCTGTGAGTGAGGAATAACAGCAGATTACGGCCTGAATCGGGGCTAGACAGAAATGGGAACACAGCGCGGAGCCCGGGGCAAGGCAAGGAGACTTTTTAAAATCTTTTTTTCTTTTCCCGCAGGCGGGCCCGGCACGCAGCTGCCTCCGCCTGAACCGCTGCAGCTGCCCCGAAGGCGGTGGGAGTGGATTCTATTTTTACGCCGCTGCCCGCTGCCCTTCTCTCCCGTTTCTCTCCACACCGTGGGCCGCGCACAGACCCCCCCCCCCCAGGGAAGGCATTTTTACAGACTTGCGTGGGACCAGAGAGGCCGCGGGTCCCAGGGCGCAGACAAAGTCGCGCGATCCAAAAGGAGTTGTGGCTTGGAGGTGCGGGAGTGAAACGACAGGCGGGGGCGGGGGCAGAAATCAATACAACGTCTGCACCAGCAAGGCTGTGACAAACTGCCAACTGGGAGGCTGGAAAGAGCCCCTCTCTGTGTAGAGGCTCTCTCTGGGAGGGAGGTCTGGGCGCAGACATCTTGCTTCGACAGACTGAAACGGAACGGCACGCCCCGCCCCCAGAAAGCAAGCCAGAAGCTCAGGAGGACAACATTCCAATTGCCACTTTCTGTTGATGCCTGCAGCCTGCCATTTCTCCCTTTGCAAACTCTGTCCTTTTGCCCAGCACACCTGTGCCTGCTGTGTTTCGCCCAGTCCCCACTCTCCTGCCCTCTATAACACGAGGACTTGGGATGCAGAGATGCTAGCCACAGGGTCCGTCACTTACCTATAGCTGCTGTAACGCGTGACTGCAAACCCGCATGGGGGAAAACCCCGGAAATGCTTTTTCTCCCACTTAGGAGGGCGGGAGTCTGAAGTCAAGGTGTCAACAGACCTGTGTTCTTCCGGGGGCTCCAGGGGCAATTCCGTTCTTAGCCTTTCCCAGCTTCCAGTGGCTTCAACATACTTGACTTTGACTCTAATCTTTGCCTCTGTGGTTTTGTTGTGTCTTTCTCTTCCGTCAGATTTCCTTCTACCTCACTCTTCCAAGGACAGGTGTCCCACCCCAATAATCCAGGATATCGGTCGCTTCTTGAAATCCTTAATTTAATCATATCTTTGGCTACATACGTAATGTTATTCTTTTACCATATGAGGTAATATTTGCAGGTGCTTCCGAGTAGGAGTAGGGAGAAGGAGAAACAGGCTCCCGGCAGGTGCCGGGCTCAATCCCAGGACCCCAGGGTCATGACCTGAGCAGAAGGCAGATGCTTAACAAACTGAACTATCCAAGGCACCCCAGTTTCTTGTTCTCAGTTGAAAAAAGTTTCATATACCATGTTTGTATAATAGGTAGATTGTTGTAGGGCAGGGAACGTGGTGTGAGATTTGGGTGTTCATATGGATGTGAGTGGAGTCTCGATCCCGCCACGTGACTCTGGGTAAATGGAATTTTGTTGAACTTACTTTGGCAAGTTGCATTGAGGGCCAGAAATGACACCGGTAAACCCCCTGAAGACAGTTTGTTGCATGAATGAGAGAACACTCTAGGTTCTCTAGAGGAAAAAGGAAGATAAAAATTTCTTTTGACTTCTAGACCTGAGTGTTTTGCAAATAGAGACACCTCCATTTCCATATTCAGTGACAGAAAGTGAACAGTAGGGGAAAGCCTTTCAGCTGAATGCTGTTTGCACACCAGCAAAGCCGAGTTCAGCTTGAGTCATGGTGTCCTGTGATTAAACAGTGTGATTGCTGGAGAAGAACAATTCTAAGATGATCATTGAGTGATGGTGAGATATATTTGGAAGCAGAAATGGTAAAACACTCGTTCAGTTAAAATGACTTTCTTTCTATAGGCATTCCATCGCTAGTGAAACAGTGTGCTCCGGCAGTCGCTGGCTGGCGTGGTGATTGTGGCTGAAGCATTAGTGTTCCCATGTTGACTGGCTTAGAAGGAGAATACTTAGTGTGGGAGGTTACCAGGAAAACCCCCAAATATGTGTCTATAAATCTGTGACCATTTGAAGGGCAGAAAGTGATGTTTGAACACACGTGGTTTCCATCTGAGCTCCTATTGTATCACTGTATTTTCTCATCCCTAAGTTTTTCACTGTATAGTATCTTTTCTGTTCCTATGTCCACGTTCCCCCCTCTGTGTTATCAGAAGGGACACTCACACAAAGAGCAAAGCTGCATACCTATTTTATTCGGCTTCTGCAAACTATTTGCACTCTCTGAAGGCACTTAGGAGATACTAACTGCAAGCCCTGAGCACATGGGTGTGCTCTCTTAATGGGAAATAAAGCATGGTTGTACCTGAGAGGAGGTGCGAAGCCATTTCTAGAAAGACCCCAGGCTCTGAAGCCCACAGACCTGGATATTCAGACTTCGGCTTTTCCACTTCGGTTGCTTTATGACCTTGAGAAAGCCACTTGACCTCTAAATTTCCATGTGTTTAATTTACAAATAATTGTCATAATATATATATCGACCGAGTTGTTTTTTAGGGAATAAGCTGGTATTGTGTCTGACCCCTGGCGGGTGCATAGTCTGTAAATTCTCTTCTTCTCCTCCCTTTGAATGGAAACTCACCTCCTCCCCAAACACATAGTCCTCAAACAAAATAAAATGAAACCAAACTAAACCAACAAAATGATCCTGTATAGATATTCAGATCTTGCTCTTCACCTCTCTGTGATTTTTAGAAAAAAAAAAAAATTAAAGCAAGGTTGCATTTCCTTTCATAACAGGGAAAAAAAAAGAGCTGGACAAGGAGCAAAATTTGATCAGGTGTGAGGACAGTTTGGCAAGACTCTTCAGTGGGATATCTTGCTTTCCACAAGGCACACTCTGCTAGTATGTTCCTACTTCAGTTTCCTGTATAGGAGTCTTTTGCATAATTTTATATCCAGGGGATAGATTAGCTACAATGAGTGATTTTAGCCATATGATACAATCACTCATACACCACATATTGTTCAAAATATTTATTGAAGAAATGGAATTGCTAAAACAAACAGACCTCCGGTGAGTAATTCTGAAAGCAGATTGACTAACATGGTTTTATTCTATCCCCACACTTACTTACTCGTGCATTCATTCAGGTCTGTTTATAGAAACTGATTCATTAATGTAATATATATTTATTGTATACTTAAAATGCAGTAATCATGGGATCCAATGGCAAAGAGGAGAAAATTATACATATATACATATAGGCACATAGGAATACACATACACACATTCAAGTGTATATCCATAATACATAAAAAGGTAAATTTTATATGTGTGTATATATATATATAACTTCAGTTGCTCTACCCATTTGGAGGAGGAATTTGAGGTAACTTGCAGAAGCTGATATAGACAAGGGAAGGGTTTTGTAATCTGGGGTAGGAATAGAGTTACTGCTACAATGTAGCAATCCCTGGCATTCCCACAGCTCTAACTTTGATTTCTGGTTGTGAGGAAGCTTCTTTGCAGCCTCTGTGAAGCTATGTGGCAGATTTATATGCTTGAGCCTGTGTGTTGGTGTTTGTGTGTACCTCTGGCTGGGTGTAAAGCTTGGAAGTCAAGAAGGAAGATTGGGACCCCCAGAGAAAGCATCTGGTAGGATCACTATGAGATTCCTTGTTATCTTCACTGGAGAAAGCCTCTGGACTGAGTTAATTTCCTGTAATTGAAACTAGAGGCTTTGTAAATGCAGTCCTTGCTTTGTTTTTGTTTTCACTGACTGCTTCTTGTTTAGTCCTGGCATGCATACAGATGGGCTGTCTCCAATCTCTACAATGTGAGGCTGGCGGATGTTACATTCTAAAAGAAAATATGGATGTTGGGTTATATCCTAAACCAGATAAAGGGCTGATCAACATCTGTAGGTGGGTTACAGGCTGTATTTTGGAGGCATTTCTTGAAATCTATTGTCCACATTCTGACTGAGACCTCAGAGCGCCTTAATTCTCCTCAAGCAACATCTTTGCTCTAAAGGGTGTAAAAGTAGATCTTATCCAGAGAGTAAGCATAACAATGTCTTATTTTTAGGGAGAAAATGTTCTCAAGAAAATTGGGATTTAAACGAGGTTAGTATTGGCCGCTAAGGCAGTATGAAAGCAACTCAACTCAGCTCAGCATCTGCTACGCCCCTGCTGTATGTCAGATGTCTTAAAAGCACTGGAAAACCACGGTGAACAATACACAAACACATTTTTTGAAAACCAGTAAGAGAGGGAAAGAACCCTCATCTTCCCCATTATGAAGTATTCTTCGGCATATCCAAATAATCGATGAGAAGGGGTTTCTCTTTATTGGGGTATTTAGGCTAATAAATGCAGGATAAAGTGATAATTGGGTCAGAAGGTCACGTTTTACAATGCTGCTTTGAACTCAATTATGTCTTCCCCAAATTCTTATGTTGAAGACCTACCCCCCAGTGTGACTGTATTTGGTCATATGTTTATGTGAGGTCCTAGGGGTTGGACACTAATCCGACAGAGCTGGGGCCCTTGTAAGAAGAGAAGGAGACACTGGAGCTCACTGGCTCTTTCTGCCACGTGAGGACACAGTGAGGAGGTGGCCTTCTGAAAGCACAAATAACGTTCTGACCAGGAACCAAATTGGCTGCAGTCTTGCCTCCTGGACTTCCCAGCCTCCCGAATTGTGAGAAGAGACATTGCTGTGTTTGAAACCACTGGGTTTGTGACATTTTGCTATGCCAGCCCTAGCAGAAAAACACAATTGCCTAGTGGAGTAATGATTCTAAGCAGCAATCATCCATGACCACTAATATCACAGAGAGGGGACCAGAAAATAAACGTCTCCTAAGAGAGGTGGGTATTATTACCTTTGAAGTTGCATTGCCAGAAAATCTATCCTGTTTCTAGTAAGTTTCTAGACCTAATTTATAGCAAATACAGGGGGTCAGGAATGTTTTCTACGACAACATGGTGATAGAATTAGCAGAACCCTGGCTCTTCAAGACAGATAAGTCAGTTTGTTCAACACATAAATTACAGGGAAGGAAAAACAATGGGACAGAAAAGAAACTATGGTTTAAAAAGGAGACCTATCTGCCAACCGCGTTTTATGGGCTTTGTGACAATCCCCATTAATGAGCACACCCTAAAATGTTTCTGAAACAGAGCAATGCGAGTACCACTTGGACTTCTAAAATTAGTGAATTATCTAATTACTAGCAGGGATAATGGAATTGTGATTATACTTTGCAAAGATAACTATCTTTGTGTTTGATTTGTGTTGACATATTCATGGCTGGAAATGATACTTATGTCCAGGAATAATCTGGAGGAAGAGGGGAAATTATGTAGGAAAATGAATGAAGCAAAATTAGCCCTGAGTTGATAATGGTCTGAGGTGGGTCAAGGGTGAGCAGCATTTGTAGTATTCTCTCTACTTATTTGCAAATATTTGCAACTTTCCATAACAAATACCTTAATAGAAATTTAGAAAATGTGTAGAACCCCCATCTTGCCCTGAAGGATCTCAGAATGTAATAAGATGGGCACACATGCGTGCACATCACTGCGATAACAAAAGGAGGACAAGGGAGGGAGAGACAATTGAGCCGCTGGGCCGTTCATTATTAGAATTTCAGTTTCTCCGGCGAGAGGCAATGTGTTCTGCCTATTGATTGCTGCATTTACCACCTAGAGGCAAATTCATAAAGACATGAATTTTCTTTGAAAAATTTACTTGGCTATTTCTGTGGGCTTCAGACCTGCTGAAAGATAGTCCGTCCCCCCCCCCCCCCTTCCTCTCAATCCTTTGCTGGTAAATGATGCTGATTAAGGATCCACACAGCAGTGGTGGTTTCTCTATGAAATTGCTGATTAAAGTATAACATTTGGCATTTTATGGTGACATAACCGTATTTCATGCCGAATGAATGGTGGTTTGCTGAATCTCCTGTCATTTAACCTTACCAAGCCCCAGTTTCTTCATCTGTAAAATTAAAATGCTAATGATGTCAGAATCTCTTGAATGCGGTGTGATAGATGTTAGTGCCTCTGCCTCCAAAAGGATTGTTGTTGCAAACAGACGGTACACTCTGGCTCTTTTAGGAAGGAAGAAGCAAACTTTAAAAAGATATTAGGCAGTCATGGAATACATTGAAGGGCCAAGAGAAACAGGCTGGAAGCTAAGCTGAGCTTCAGAAATCAGGCATCAGAACCGCACTGCAAAACCAGCAAGGTAGCAAACTGACCTGCTGTCATTGCTCCTTCCCAAGCTCTGAAGCCTGGGGCCCTGAGTCCACCAATGGGACAGAGACGAGGACTTCACCTTCACTGTCCCCTGTCCCTGCTGTCAAAGAGGTGATGCCCCTCCAAGTGTCTTTCTTTAGGCTACTCACTCACAACTTGTAGTCCTGTATAGGTGTTTATGACAGGTGACAGCAAGGTGTCACGTCTTCATCCTGCAAGGGTACCTGGGATCCAAGTGTTCTGGATTCTATCTTTGGGGCAGAATGGGCTATAGGGCTCTCAGAGAGGGGAAGGGTCATCAGAGAAGCTGGTTTCCTTCTTACTGTTCTTCCTTAGCTCTAATAGGGTATCATCTTCTTTTCTTTGGTCTTCATCTATGAAGCACTTAGCAATGGGCTGAATGAGACTACAGACAGCCCCACTTTGCAGAGGAGCAAATGGAGGTGCAAGGAGAAGTGTTGCGTTTGCCTTTGGCTGGTTAGAGGCAGAGCCAGATCCTGGACCTCTGTCTGACTGACCCCCAGCTCTGGATGGGAAATGCCTGTATATCCTCTCTGTCTGGAGGTGCTTCCCTGTTCTTAAATCCTCTCCTCTTTCCTGCAGTCTTGTCCTAAGAGCTGCTAAGCATCCTGCCCTATGAACTCTCTGCTAGTGCTATTTGTTCCCAGCTAAGCCCACCCCGCAGCCCTCCCCACAGAAAGCGTTTGGGAAGGTGAGTCAGAGAAGTACTGAGACTCATCTGAGGCTCTAGTGACCAGTGTGTGAGGAAAACCACTTTGGTGTCTGAGACCTCCCTTCGAGATCATCCATATGGAACCCTTCTGGTGTTTCCCACCTCTCCCACAGAGGAAGAGCACAGGTAGGGAATGCTGTACCAAGAGAGGAATGGGAGCCACACTCGTTCTGACTCGATTTCAAATCCTGACATTGTCCCTGACTGGCAGTGATTGAATCCCTCTGTACCCCACTGTGTAATCTGGAAAATGCACCCTGCTTTCAGAGTTAGGGTGCATACAGTTTCTGGGACATTCTGATCCCTGCAACCCCGCCCTCCATGCGTCTTAGCCCATCCTGTAGGAAGCAGAGTCGAGACCCTGCTTCCCTTTGAGCACTTTCCTGAAGCTGCTGGCATGTGTTAACAGCAGGCACAGGCTCATGAAGTAGGAGGGCGGGAAAGCCAGTCAGAGCTTCTCAAAAGCATGCAGCTGGGTGCTGAGCCCCCCAGCACATTCCCAGAGAGACCTTCCAGAGTTACTGACCCTCAGGGCAATTTTTCTGGGAAAAGAACAGCAAGAACTTTACCAGCTGGATTCTTGCCACCTTCTGTTGCTTATCAACCAAAATCTGCCCCCTGTGACATAAACTGGCTTGTGCCCCTGACACGTGTGACAGGGTCCCTCTGGGCAGCCCCTGGTGAGGCCAGGGTGAAACTCAGCAGGTCAGAGCTACAGAGTCTTCCTCTTGAGATGATGCCAGAGCCCCGCTTCTCACCTTGGAAGGGGGAATATGCAGAGAAAATGGGGGGCTGGAGGTCTGGAGACAGTGTCACCATATGTTTTGTGTTCATAAGAAAAACGTGAGCCGTTATCTCCTGGCTCCATCAGAGAAGTGAGGCCCAGGGCCAGGACTTTGGGCACAGGCAGTGCTGAGCCCACCAGGCTCATGTCAGCTGGGTCAGAGACACTGTTCAGGGGATTGGCTATCTTTGGGGTCATGGTGGAGAGCAGCAGCACTGATCACACCACAGAAAACCCTTTCCCGGTCATTCATGTTGTTAGCGCGCAGGCAGGCGGGGTCCTGGGCTCTGCTCAGGAGAGGTACCCATCCTGGCTTCTGACTCAGAAGTTAATGATTTGAAGAGTCAGGGGCCGCTCAGAAACCGTTCTGTAGTGGAGAGGAAGGCTGAGAAGCTATGGCAACTTCCAGGAGTCTTAATGGCAGGCGTTCAGGGACAGAGGCCCCTGTGCCCAGTGGGGGCAGTATCTTCACGGGATAGACCAATTTTGTTGTGAATTTTGGATGTCATTCCTAACATTCCCACATTCCAGGTCTGACTCTCCCAGCCTCCCTGGAGATCCTCTGGGCTTCTCATATCACGAGACACAGTACCTTTATGTTTACATTAGCCTGGGTTTTTGCATCTAAAAACTCGAGGGACATGGTGATGACAGGAAGACAGGGATGAGTGACGGTGTCATATTTTGGAAACGTTAACCATTTTTTCCCCATGTGCTTTCCAAGCATGCATGCCACTGTATGCTTACCTCTTCTGGGCAGGGAGTTAATAGGATGAAATCACAAGTGGGAAAAATGACAATTTCTGGCCTCTAAAGCCTGATGACCTTGCGGAGGGTAACCACAAAGCTCCAGCACACAGAATATTTGAGTGATATCCCAAGAATGAGAATTGCATTTATTTCCACCTTTAGGCTCCTGGAACTCTTTCTGCAGAATAGGGAGAGGAAGGAAATACTAGAAACGCTTCAAGCCTCCACGGAGGATATCTCTGTCATTTCCAGAGAAAGGGCTCTCAAGGCAGACATGAACTTGGGTTATACAGAAAAACTGAAGACTTCTTGTACCTGAGTTCATGGCCTGAAATTTATTCATGTCCCAAACGGATCCCACAGAAATGTCCACCTGCTCTCACAGAGGCGAGACACGAGTGCTTTCTGAGCAACACTGTTTCTAACTCACTTGGAGCTCCTTAGAGAAGCCTTAACGTTGCTTGGGAATCTCAGACCCTGAATCTTACCAAGGGCATGAAATCAATAATGTACTTGGTTGAGGGAAAAAACCCCGACCACTCTGATGAGCAGCCCATCCTTTTTGTCTTGTGGTTTTGTACAAGATGGGTCATAACAGGCATCTACTGCTGTCCCCCATCTCTCAACTACACTAATCTGGAGGTGAGCATGAATGGAGATGTTAGGGTAAACCAATACCCTTGACCTGGCTTCTCTGAGAATACCAGCCTGACCCCAACATGCATGGGATCCAGGGAGATAATTGGCTTCTGAGACAGGAGGAAAGACCCTGTTTTTCCATACTGCCAAACTGACTTACATTCCAATCTTTACTTGGAGAAGTTTGTCACAATATTGTCCATAATTACAAAGGTGGAATGCTTAATTTTGGCGTAAAGCAAGCTGTGAGTGTTGGCTTTATGCCCTGATGTGGGTGGTTGCCTAGAATTTAAGGAACCTTTATAATTTAGAGTCACACAGGGAAGTTGGTTATACTTATTAGTTTTTTTAGGGATTAATGATCATGGGATCATTGGGATTTTTTAGTTTTTTACGGATCAATGATCATGATAGGATTAATAATCATAGGGATCAACTTTATGTACCCTACATAGATCTGTTTGGGTACCTAAGAAAAGAAATGTTCCTCGCTTTACCTAATCTAGTGTAACACAGAGGCTCCATAGGAAAAAAAATGGCAAACAGGTTCTTTTCTGTGTCATTTTAACTTTAAATTATGTAAATCCAACTAAGTTTTTTGGCCATTTTTATTACCCAGGTTTAATTTTACGCCTGTAATTGGGCTTTTTCTGATGTTATTAAAAGGGAATATTTACTCTGAAGGCAGAGTGGATAGTAGGGAGATCATATGGAACTGTGGTTAATTTTCTTCGGTGTGCCAATGTTATTGTAGTTAAATATGAAGATGTCCTGGGGAAGTCCAGGCTGAAGTACTCATGAGGTCTCATGCTATCTGCAAGTGATTTTCAAATGTTTCGACAAGGAAAATGCACAGCAGGAGAGGAAAAGATTAAGTAAATGTGGTAAATGATAATTTTTAAATATGGGCAGCAGATGTGTGCACATATATGGTAATAGTCTTTCAAAGTTGAAAATATTACTATATTGAAGACTCTGAAAAACCATTTAATTGAAGTAAGGGAGTTTGTGGGGCATTGTGCATGAATGTC
>PITA01035642.1:0-10263 GCA_004023965.1 Spilogale gracilis | reverse complement strand
TTAATGTATTGTTGGATCCTGTTAGCAAGGATCTTGTTGAGAATCTTGGCATCCGTATTCATCAGCGATATTGGTCTGAAGTTCTCCTTTTTGATGGGGTCTTTGTCTGGTTTGGGGATTAGAGTGATGCTGGCTTCATAGAAAGAGTCTGGAAGTTTTCCTTCCGTTTCTATTTTTTGAAAGAACTTCAGGAGAATAGCTGTTATTTCCTCTGTCCCAGGCATTATATTAGATCTAGAAATTCAGCAGTGAATAAGATAAACAATATCCTTGTCCTTATAAAAATTGAATTCAACTTGAGAGGATTGAAAAAAAGCAGATCTACAGTCAGATATGTATATCAGGTAGGGCAAGGGCAAGAGCTAAGGAGAAAAAGAAAACCCTGAAGGAACAGAGGGCATGGTGAGGAGAGAGGGGAAACGGTGGGGATTGGTTTCTTCAGTCATAGAATGGACAGGAAAGGTCTCAGTAAGAAAAGCACAGGAGAGGGAGAGAGCCCTGGAAGTCAATGTGAGAAGTTTCTCTCAATGACAGAATGTTTGTACAAAGGTCTTTGACCAAAGTGTGTCTGAAGTGCCCTAAGAACAAAAAGCCAGGTGACAGTTAGCAGGAGGTGAAGTGAGAAAAGATGCAGGATTGCCAGACAATGTTGAACCTTGTATGCAATTCTGGATTTCTCTTCTACTCTTGAGTGAATAAATTTTATTTATATATGAATTATATATATATATATATATATTGATATGTAGTATATTATCTATATACATCTACACATAATACATAAATTATATATTTAATATATATATAATTTAATCTCACCATATGTTTAATACTGTTAAGTTAGTGTTATACAATATTCACTATCACTTGCATCTTTTCTACCTTATTATGTGTACATTATAACATACATATTATATACACATAATATACATATTACATATTACATAATATACATGATTTCTCTCTATACATATGCACACACTATCCATTAGTATATGATGGTTTCTCTTAACCAAAGCCAAAAACTGTGAAAATAAGGATCACTGCATCAGGAAAAATATTAGTCAATACATATTTGTGCTGTCAAACCCAGAATCTATACAAATCTCTACAGACAAAATAGATGTTGAATCAAATATCCATATGTTTGGAATCTAGACACATTAAAATAGCATAGATATTTTTTTTTCTAATTTCAAGAGAAAAGTCATTCAATAGGCACTGGCAGATAGGAATGAACACCATAAGTATTTGTGACTTCTAATAAAATATAGAGGACAAGAAAATGAATGGGAATGTTTCTCTTTTTATTAAACATAACTGACATGCAATATTATATTAGCTTCAGGTGCACAAGATAGTGAGTCAATATTTTTTGTACATTACAAAATGATCACCATGATAGGTCATTATAATCTGTCATCATATGAAATTTTTGCCTAATTATTGATTCTATTCCCCATGCTGTACATTACAACCCTGTAACTTATTTATTTTATAACTGTATGTTGATACCTCTTAATCCCCTTCTATTTCATCTGTTTCCCCCTCCCCAAGCTCTCTAGCAGCAAATAGTTTATTTTAGGTATCTGATTCTGTTTCTGTTTTGTTAGTTTTTTTTTTTTCAGCTCTACATGTAAGTGAAATCATATAGCACTTGTCTTTCTCTGTCAGACTTATTTCACTTCGTACACTACCTATTAGATCGATCCACATTGTCACAAGATTTCCTTTTTTTGTGGTAGAGTAATGGTTGTGTGTATGTATACAGATATATACCAAATATATCACATAAGTATATACAACAACTTTTATTTCTGTTCATCTCTTGATGGACACTTTGGTTGCTTCCGTGTCTTGGCTATTAATTAATAATGCTTCAGTGAACATCGGAGCACATGTATCTTTTCAAATTAGTGTTTTCATTCTTTTTTGGAAAGTTACCCAGAAAAGGAATTGCTAGATCTTATAGTAGTTCTAGTTTTAATTTTTTGAGGAATCTCCATTTTGTTTTCATAGCAGCTGGACCAATTTACCACCAACAGTGCATGATGGTTCCCTTTTTTTTATATCCTTGTCAACATTTGTTATTTCTTGTTTTTGTGATAATAGTCATTCTGACAGGTGTGAGGTGGTGTCTCATTGTGGTTTTGTTTTGCATTTTTCTGATGATTAGTGACACTGAGTGTCTTTTCATATGCCTGTTGACTATGTGTCTTATATGGAAAAAATGTTTATTCAGATTCTCTGCCCATTTTTTAAAAGTTTTTTTTTTTTTATTGAGTTGTATGTATCCTTTATATAGTTTGGATATCAACCTCTTATGAGATATATGGTTTGCAAGTATCTTCTCTTATTCAGTAGGTTACCTTTTCATTTTCTCAATGATATCCATTACTGTGCCAAAGTTAGTTTGATCCAATCCCATTATTTTACATTTTTGTTTTTGTTGCTTTTGCCAGAGAAGACATATCTAAAAAAAAATCGCTAAGAGTGTCAAAGAGATTACTGCCTATATTTTCTTCTTGGAGTTTTATATTTCAAATCTTATATTTAAGTCTTGACTCATTTTAAATTAATTTTTGTGTATATCATAATAGTCTAGTTTCATTCATCCACAGTGACTGCCCAATTTTCTGAACATTATTTATTGAAAAGACTGTTATTTTCCCATTGCATGTTCTTCCTTCATTTGTCATAAATTAATTGGCCATATATGTGTAGGTTTATATCTGGACTTTCTATTCTATTCCATTCCATAGATCTGTGGGTGTGTTTTTCTTCCAAAATCATACTATTTTGATCACTATAGTCTAGGAGTATAGTTTGAGATCAAATAGTGTGATACATCCAGTTCTTTATTCTTTTACAAGACTGCTTTAGGTATTTGGGGTCTTTTGTAAATCTGTACACACTTTAGAATTATTTGTTATAGTTCTACAAAAAATGTGATTAGTATTTTGGTAGGGATTACATTGAATCTGTACATTGCTTTGGGTGGTATGGACATTTTAAAATATTAATTCCTCCCACCCATGAGCATAGCATATCTTTCCATTTATTTGTGTTGTCTTTAATTTCTTTCTTCAGTGTCTTATAGTTTTAAGAATGCAGGTTTTTCATCTCTTTGGTTAAATTTATTCTTAGGTATTTATCCTTTTTAATGTATTTGTAAATGTGATGGTTCTTTTAATCTCTATTTTTGTTAGCTTATTATCAGTGTATAGAAGCACAACAGATTTCTGTATATTAATTTTGTATCCTGCAACTTGACTAAAATAGTTTAATTTTGCTAGGTTTTTTTGTAAAGTCTTTAGCTTTTTATATAGAGAGTATCATGTTATCTGCAAATAGTGATGCTTTTACTTTCTTCTTCTAATTTGGATGCCTTTTATTTCTTGCCTAATTGCTATGGCTAGGACTTCTAATACTATATTTAATCAAAGTTGTAGGAATAGACATTCTTTTCTTGTTCCTTATCTTAGAGGAAAAACTTTCAGATTAGGAAAATATTTATTTTATCTGCTATTGTTTTCAAGAAATGCCACAATTTTAATAATACGCTTTTAAGACAACCCCCACTATATTTAAGTGATGATTTTATTAATTATTATAGCACCCACATGATTAAGAAAATAAAAGAGCCTAAATGTTGTGAAAATATGGTAATATATAATCATGTGTATTGGCATAATGGAATATTATGTTATGCCGTGTCAATAACTTCAGAAACATGGGAGTTATATAAGGTCATCAGGAATGTCTTTATTCTATAAGAAAAGTAAGATGATTCATTTATGTTTCTAAACTTTATAGAAAAATGTATACTTAAGATTCTATATGACTATAGTTTTAAGAAAATTCTCAGGATACTTGATTTATATTGGAAAACACTTTACAATCTGTAGAACTTTTTATTTTGTAAGGTAAGTAAAATTGTTTTCAGGTTAGAGGAAATTTAATTGTTAATGTAATTCTTGTTAAATTGTTAATGTTGTAATTATACGACATTATATCTCATTGTAATTTCAGGGCTCTGTTAATCATGCTACTTTTTATTTACACTATTTTTCAGCTCCCTCTCCAGTCACCAATGTGAAAAAGGGGAAGATTGCAAAAAACAGCATCTCTTTGTCTTGGCAAGAGCCAGATCGTCCAAATGGAATCATCCTAGAGTATGAAATCAAATATTTTGAAAAGGTGAGAGTAATATGATAAAGAATGTCCTTTCTTCTGCTGCTGATACTTTTTTCTTACTTTAACAGCTGCAATTATCCAATTGTTAGAAAAGCATGCTGCAATTTTATGTGTAAATCAATGGCAATTGATTCTGTAGTCATGATTATGGAAGCTAGAAATGTATAGGGAGCACTCTGTGTTCTTCTGTTGCCAAATAGTTTATGCTGCCGGACTATTGCCATATAGTGTAACATCAGCTTAACTAGGTTTCACAACATTAAGATGAAGTCATAGAACATTTTTAAAGTGTAACCACGTAAGTTCTTGACTTTCAGTACTGACTATAACGTACTACAAGGAAAAACACATATGGTTATAGCCATTACCCCTGCCTAATACCTATGTTCTTAAGGAGGTACAGGTAGATAAAATGTGAATATAAAGCATAATTTTAAAATCCATATAAAAAACCTGATATTGTATTATATAAACTGTATTTTAAAATTAGAGGGCATAAAATCAGAAATGTATGCCTGACGCTTCCTACTTTTTCTTAATTTCTTCTTTCTTCTCTCATAGGCCTACTCTTGCATGTTTTGCCATAATAGATGTTGAGTTTTATTTATTTTTTATTTTTTTTAAAGATTTTATTTATTTGACAGAGAAATATAGCCAGAGAGGGAACACAAGCAAGGGGAGTGAGAAAGGGAGAACCTGGGCTCTCGTCGAGCATGGAGCTCGATGTGGGTCTTGATCCCGGGTCTCCCAGATCATGACCTGAGCCAAAGGCAGTTGCTTAACCAACTGAGCCACCCAGGTGCCCCTAGATGTTGAGTTTTAAAGGAAATAATTATTCATTTTCTTCTTTTCTGAATCTACAACCAAGTGATCTATTGATAAAGAAATAAGACAGATGGAAAATAAAGGCGAACTCAAATTTCTAAAGTGGAACTATAGTATACAGCTTAGATGTGTAGTCACCATGGGTCTTCCTATACCTCCCACTCCCATTTTACTTTGATTTTTATGCAGTCTGGATCTGAATGGCATGCACTACTTAGAACAACATGACTTCTAGTCGAAGACATAAAGATAGATGCGTGATCAAGCCAGACTCTCATTGGTGGGTAGGAAACTCTGACTCAGAGTTTGTATCGTATGAAAAGGAGCAGAAAATGTATGAAATGTATTTCAATCCTATGAAAAGGAACAGAATGTATCCAATGAAAGTAGGAGCAGAAAAGATTACAAACATAGGCAGAGAAGCAAATCCCAAAAGAAAAGGAAAAGACTCAGCCACATGTACTCAACTGCTTTCCCTAAACTCATGGGGCCATCACTCCTTCTCTGGGGAATAGTGAAGGGGATTGGAAGAAGTTAAAAACTTTGCAATTTCAGAGAAATTGTCCATGTTAGGGCATTAGAAAAGAGAGAGAGGGAATAAATGACTCTCTTGTAGTGATGCAAAAATACCAGAAAAAATAGTTATATTGTATTAATGGAAGTCATTTAAAAATTCAAAATTTTGTGTATATGCACAGATGAAAGAGTATAGGTAAATACATTAAAATACATTAAATTAATGCATAGCATTATAGAGATTTTTAAAAAATTGTTTATTTTATTCATTGATATAACAATTACCTGTGTAAAGATAATGATAGAGAGTAAAACAGTAGTGGGTGGGGCAGGGGGACAGTGGGAATGTCTACATATCCCTTCTAGGTTTTGAATGCCTGTATAATATTTTTATATTGATTTTATAAATAGATGAATAAATACCGCATTAATACTTTTGAAGAATTGCTTAGTAATTTTAGGAATGACTTTCTGGTAGCATTACAAATAACTATTGGATCATTAGGGAACAAAAATGGATATACTTCTATTTCATAAAAAAATATATTATCAAATACATTATTCACCAAGAATGTCCTAAGAGAATACTCATGAGACAAAGCTATGTTGGTATAGGGGCATCTGGCTAGCTCAGTCAGTGGAGCACGCAACTCTTGATCTCGGAATTATGAGTTCAAGACCCATTTTAAGTGTAGAAATTACTTAAAAATAAAATCTTTAAAAAAACTATATTGGGATATGGTTTATAGTATTGTTATAAAAAATGGGACAAATCAAGTAAAATGTTGTGTCATTAATATTCCTCATTGATTCTTGTTTCTGTGGGAGTAGTAGTCCAAACTGTATTTTGAATTCTAGAGGTCTACAATCTAAACACATGCTCTATTCAAAAATAATTTGTTAAATTAAAGGTTACATCCTTACCCATTTTTTAATAAATTGTATTATTGTATTTGAATGAAAAGCAGGATATATATATATATGTAACATATGCTGATTTTTTGTAAATATTCTGAGTTTCAGATTTTTATTATAATTGAAGTTGATTCCAAAAGAATTTGAAATGCATAATGACATTTAAAAATAATGATGTTCCAGGGGTGCTGGCTGGCTTAGTCAGTGGAGCATACAACTCTTGATCTTATGGTTGTGAGTTTGAGCCCCAAATTGGGTATTAAGTCTACTTAAAAAAAATAAATTTTAAAAAGGAGTATTTAATAAATTTTTGAAAACTATTCACCGAAACTCTATATTTGAATATACACTATAGATGAGATAAAGTTCAACAGCAAGAAGACTAAAATTTGACACGTCATTTTTTTTTTTTTTTATGTTTTTTTCTTCCCCTGAAGCAACTAGTTGGACCAACGTCTGGTTTCTTTTTCATTTCTAATGAAATCATCTTATTTTCTCTCCTTATAAGTAATCTTTCATTGTTTTTACTATTGCCAGCATATACATGAATCTCATATGCATAATACTCAATAAAAGCAAGCATTTATCATTTGTTTTCTTTTTTCATGAAATAGTTTTTCAACAAGTGATAAGCAAAGTCCTTTTCTCTTAAAATTCCTTCTAATGAATTTTACCCATGTTGTGGAATTATTTCCTTCATAGTTCAATTTTTTAAAATTATACTTATTTCATGAAAATTTAGTTTTATATTTAATATCTTACATTTAATGCCAGGTTACTACATTTTATTACCTTTATAACTCAACATAAGAAAAAATAACTCAGGAAATTATTTCTATATAGTCCCAGTAAATGAAGAGCAAGATGTCCGCTTGTATTCATAAAAAAGCAGCAAAACCTTTATATATTATTTGAGGGAAGTTATTAACTTCTCTTGGTCAGTGTTTTTCTTTTTACAGTGAAAATACTAACTCTAGCATCTTTTTGCCAAGAAAATTATTTTGCCATGAAAAATCATTGAGCATACCAATTAGATACATGAAAGTTTTTTTTTAACACTTTCAAAGAAGAAGGAGAAGAAGAAGAAGAAGAAGAAGAAGAAGAAGAAGAAGAAGAAGAAGAAGAAGAAGAAGAAGGAGAAAACGATAATGAACTTTTATAGCATGTATTGAGGTGGGGGTCCTGATAGGTTTCCAGAGCTCATTTTGAACCTTCAGAATGACACCACCATTTTATTGGATGGCTCTTGGCCAGACACAGGTGGCAGAGCTTTCCAGGGCTTCTGCATTTGCCAGCTGGCATTACTGCCTGCCATTGCCCTGCTCTAATAGAGGTCATTGGGCCTCTCTGCTCCTGCATGGTGATGGGCCCATTGCCATCCCTTAATTAAAGGCAGAGGCAAAGGGAAGCTGCCCCTTGGCAGGGAGTTTGCCAGCTGGCTCCTTCTGCTGAGGCCTCCCCTTGCTGCATGTGAACAGTGTTTGCTAAGCAGCTGGGGAATGTAGCTCATTTGCTCAGCAGGAACATGAAGGCAGCAAAAACCATTTCCCTGACCAGGATCTGGCAGCCTGGTGGTCATGGGTGTTGAAGATGTATATATAGGATTTGTGATAAAAAAGGAAATTATAATATGATCGTGACTGAAAAGAGTGGAACAGAAACAAACTTTGGAAGATACTTAACTAATTCAAAAAGTGTATTTACAGTTTTCGATCCCATAGCTGTATGCTTTGGTGAGTTCCTCTGACACTATAAATTTTAGTTGACCCAGAAAGACAATGTAAAATTAGAACTCAGATAAGGAACCACTGAGACATACATGTTAATATATAAATCAGAATGTTGCATACTCTTGTGCAATTGATATTAGATCATCCAATTTTCAAGAAGCAGCATGCCAGTTTCCTCGTAATGTTTCCCACCCACCCCCAATCTGGCGAAGTGTCAGCTTCTAATGATTTTACAAGACATGCTAATTGTGACTTCAATAGTTAGAAGTTTACAACAAACTATTTATTTTTTTTCTTTTTATTAAATTTGTCATTATGCTACAGACTCCAGTCAAATTTACCTAGAACTGGTTATGTTGTGGAGATTTGCTGGGTGCTATGTACATCATCTCTATCTCCATCTCTATTGCTCACGATGATTTTATTTTCTATTTAACAGAGAGAAACACAGCCAGAGAGGGAACACAAGCAGGGAGAATGAGAGAGGGAGAAGCAGGCTTCCCACTGAGCAGGGAGCCTGATGCGGGGCTGATCCTGGAGCTCCAGGATCATGACCTGAGCTGAAGGCAGATGTTTAAGGACTGAGCCAACCAGGCATCCTGCTCACAATGCTCTTAAAAAATAATTGTATCCTATTTTAAAGAAGGAAAAACAGTTTGAGGTGTGTATCCACATTTGGAAACTTCCTTAGACAAAAGCATGGCTTGAATTCTAACCCTGATATTTCTGTGTTCTTTTATAAAACAAAAAAATAGGGTGCCTGGATGGCTCAGTGGGTTAAGCCTCTGCCTTCTGCCCAAGTCATGATCTCAAGGTCCTCAAATCAAGGCCCAGGGCAGGCTCTCTGCTCAGCAGGGAGCCTACTTCCTCCTCTTTCTGCCTGCCTCTCTGCCCACTTGTGATCTCTCTCTCTGTCAAATAAATAAATAAAATCTTAAAAAAAAAAGAAAAAGAAAAAAACTTTTACTTTACATTGTGAATATTAATATTTTATGTAAAAACCATAATTATATCAAATATACCAGAATTTTTAATTTTTGTCTAGATTTTCACACCAATTTCTCTTTAAACAAAATGCAGGTAATAACAAACATATATTTTATCATTTCTTGCTGAAATCACTGCTTCAGTCATAGCCAAAGTGAAAAGTATAATCTTACTGAGAAAATCTTGTATATTCAGTCTTAAGCTTGAGCAGCCACAGAACATCAGTAACTACAGTAGTTTATAGAAACTATTTACCTCCTTTAAAAGCACATCAAGAAATTGTCTGTTTTTTTTTTTTTTTTAAGATTTTATTTATTTGACAGAGAGAAACACAGCCAAAGAGGGGACACAAGCAGTAGGAGTGAAAAAGGGAGAAGCAGGCTTCCTGCCGAGCAGGGAGCCCAATGCAGGGCTTAATCCCAGTACTCCAAAATCATGACCTGAGCTGAAGGCAGAGGCTTAACCACTGAGCCACCCAGGCGCCCCTGTTGTCTGCTTTTTTTACTGCTTTGTTCCTAGTATATAGAAGGGTCAAATAGAGTACATAGGAGAAAGTTAATAAATGTCTGTGTGTGAAGAAATGTCTGACATTTCTAGGTAAAATTTTATAGGATATAATGACTTATATTAAATTGTTTAAAAAACTCAAGTAATATTCCCAATCACTTTAAAGATTTGGCACTTAAATTAATCTGTATATTAAAAAAATTATAAAAATAATTGTTTGCATAGAATGAATCAGAAAGCCTATTTGCATTAGAAATTAGAACATACCTATTTATAGAAATTTGGATGAACTTAACCTTAAGATAATCCTATATGTTTGACTGTATTAAATGAGGAATGGTAAAACTGCTTTTAAAAAATATTTGGTAGATTGTACGTTTTTTTGTTTTTTTTTTTAAGATTTTATTTATTTGACAGAGCGAGACACAGGCAGAGAGGGAACACAAGCAGGGGGAGTGAGAGAGGGAGAAGCAGGCTTCCCGAGGAGCAGGGAGCCTGATGTGGGGCTCGATTCCGGGTCTCCGGGATCATGACCTGAGCTGAAGGCAGTCGCCCAACCAACTGAGCCACCCAGGCGCCCCATGTA
>PITA01035641.1:0-10306 GCA_004023965.1 Spilogale gracilis | reverse complement strand
GGCCCCCCCCCCCACCCCCCGGCTTTGCTCTAATGAGGCCGCAGGTGATGCAGGCTGGCCCCTAGAGCTGCCCCATGGGGGGGCTGCCAGCTCCCTGTGGCTCTTTAAATTAAAATCAATTAAAATGAAATGAAATAAAAAATTTAGGGCCTCAGTCACTCCAGCCACATGTCAAGGACCCCACACCACGTGTGGCGGGTCTGGTGTGACCCTAGGCGGGACACAGAGCATCTCCGTCACAGGGGACGCGTCCGGAGTCTCAGCCTCAGCACTGTATTAGCCCCCCTGCCCCCAGCACTGATCCTCATCCGGAGGCCTGGACCGCCCCCCCAGGAGCCACGCAGGGGTGAGGACAGCGTGACCCGGCCCCCAGGCCCTTCCTCTCACTCCTCTCTGGCTAGGGGGTCCCGGGAGTCCCGGGGGGTCCAGGGAGGGGAGGCCAGCTGACAGGGCCTTTGTACGCTGCTTCCCCTAATGGAAGTTTTCATTCCTGAGGAACAGTGGACTCCGCACACATCTGAGCAAGAAAGGGGCGAGACCGGCTCCCTCCTCCCTCCCGGCTGAGGTTCCCGGCAACTCCAAATGCTCCAGCAGGGGAGGAGGGACGGGGGAGAGATTTTGCAAGAATGCCTTTCATGTGCACCCAGAACTGTCGTTTTCCGGGCAATTCTGTGAACCAGGCCCGGGGCAATTTCCCAAAGTGCAGTTGGGAGACACATGGTCCCTGCTGCCTTCACGGGAGAGGCTCACGCGCCTGCTTCACCCCTCCGAGCTCCTGCCCTTGCAGGCTGGGCCCTGTGCTGATGATGACAGGAGCCCAGAGCAAGCAGCCTCCTTCCTTGGCAGAGGTGTGGACCGAGGCCGAGCAAGAGTCCGACGTCTATGAATCCACAGTGAGAACGGACCGAGGGTCGGACCTCCCGCTGACCTGCGAGGTGCGTGGCCGGAGGGGGCTGAGTCGGAACTTGCTGGCCTCACCGCAGTGACTCAGCGCCTCTCTCCTCTCGGGGCCTCGGGCGACCCCTCTACAAGGACCATGTCTGACTGTCAGGGTCGCGCCGCGGCTGGTGCCTGCCCAGTGAGCACCAGTGCCCCGTCCACTCCCAGGGCAGTGACAGTGTGAGAGGGAGACACACACTGGTCAGAGATGTGTGAAAACGTGTGACAGGGCCACGGTGACAGATGGAAGGAGGGGCACTTGCGAGCCTGAGTCGTCCTGCGGCTGACTTCCCCAAGGATGCAGGGGCACAGCCAAGAGGCTGAGTAGGCGAACGCAGAAGGAAGACCAGCGAGGCTGTGGGGACAGCATATGCAA
This sequence comes from Spilogale gracilis, assembly GCA_004023965.1. Taxonomy (NCBI): domain Eukaryota; kingdom Metazoa; phylum Chordata; class Mammalia; order Carnivora; family Mephitidae; genus Spilogale; species Spilogale gracilis. The sequence goes on along the minus strand of PITA01035641.1, from coordinate 8,991 downwards.
GGGTCCTGGGGCAGGAGAGTATTTGTGTCCATCCGCATGACCAGGCAGGGCTGGCGAGGCCGAATGGCAGAGTCAGGGGCCCAGGGATGGCAGGGAGAGGAGAGCAGACGCGGCAGGCTACCCGACACTCGGCCTGCAGACTCACATCCACAGAGACGGGCCCCTGACTGCTGAAGCCCCCTCCCGTGTTCCTGGGAGGGTGGGCCGCACTGTCCCGTCTGGGGCCGGGCCCTGCAAGAAAGGAGATGGCGTCAAACTCCTGCAGTTGGAATCCCTACAGCCGCGGGCCTCCCGCAGGCAGAGCCCATCTGCAGGGGACGGTGGACCAGACCCGGCTCCCAGGGAGGTCCTGGGATGCTGATGGGGGGACGAATCCAGCCTGACCGGAAATGCCCCTTTCCACGAATGGCTGCCAACGTCACGCCCGTTCTCCTTGGCACACAAACGGTCTGCAGCAGGCGACCACCGAGGCGTGCTGCCTCCGCTCCTCCCCGATGCAGGTGCACTGCAGGCGGGACTGGGCGGGTGAGAGGGCTCTTGGTGGCCCGCCGCTCCGAGGGCGCCCCGAGCTCACCCGCCATGGCTCAACCTGGGAAGGGAGACCGGAGGCTGTATTCGCAGCGGGAGGTGTGTCTTTGTCCTTTGCCCCAGGAGCAGGGGGCCTGGCCGTGGGGGACCTCACATCTCAGTCCTGGTGGCTGTTCTAACAGGAATGGCCTTAGCCTGCAGCCTCGTCCTTCATCTGTGACTGAACCACGTGTCACCCACGAGCCCCCTGCCGGCAGGTGGTACAGATCTGGGTGGGTTTGGAATATCCCCTGCGTGTGTGGGCTGTGCCTGAGCTCTCGGGGAGCGCACGGAGAGCCTCGGGGCCGGGTGCCAGCCACCCTTGGGCCCTCGTGAGCTCGGCGGGTCGGTGCGGGCCTCCTCCACCGGGGCGGCCAGGGCCAGCTGCGTCGTGGGGAGCAGGATTCCGATCCCGGCCGTCCTGTTCCCGGCCCGGGGACCTCGAGGGACGTCATGTCACAGCCCCAGATTCCTCGTCTGTAGGACAGGGTAATGGCCCGGCCTGCCTCCCTGGGCTGTTGAGGGGACTCGATGACATAATGCCTGAGGGCTGCTCCATGTGACGGGCACGCAGCCCTCTGCGGTGTTGCCCTCACCCCTTCCCAGGACGCCAGGTTCTATCCGGGACATCTGCCAGCAGGCCCTCCCCGCACATGGCACAGGGACCAGGAAGGGGCCGAGCTCGGACTCCTTACGATGGGCCCCAGCTCCCAGAGTCTTCATTCCCCTCTGCACCCCCCACAGCCCCCAGTCGTGCTCTGTTTCTCCTCCAGGAAGCTGGGAACCACACCCTCACTCGTCCCCAGGGATGTGGCCGTTGTGGCTCCAAAGCCAAAAAATACCCTGTGTTCTCAGGGCTCTGCTGTGTCATCTGTCCCATGGAGTCACACGGGACAGACCCCTCCCTGCTGGGGTGGAGGGAGGGTCACGGCTCAGAGGGAACGTCCAGGATGGGGAAACAGTCGAGACGTCACAGGCTTTCTCCGCACACTGCTGTCAGCTTACGGAGGACTGGGCCCCGGGCTGGTGCCCCATCCAGGGAAGGGGGCTGCCCCGCACACCCTGAAGACAGCTGCAGAGCCCGCTGGGCCAACGGCGGCCGCGCCGAGTGTCAGGAAGCTTCCTCCTTGTGCCATCTGGTCCAGCCGACCACGGCCCCCAGGTGCACCCGGAAGACCGGGCCCTCCGCCAGGTGCTGCTGCCTGCCGGCCAGCTCACTCAAGCTGCTTCCGATCACGCGGGACTTCCCACCAGCTCCTGGAGCCAGTCTCCATGGAGACTCCTGCTCCTCCACGCATTCCAGCCAAGCTGTTCTCCCTCCTGGGCCTTGAACAGGCCAGGCCTGCAACCGCCCCAGGGCCTTTGCACTCACTACTCCTGTTCAGACAGCCCTTCGCCTGGATGTCTGTATCCACAGGGCTGCCCCTCCACCTCTGCAGATCTCCGATCATCTGTCATCCCCTTCCCTGGTCCTCGAGTTTTGAACGCCCCCATTCTCTTTTTCCTTCCCTGGCTCATTTTTCTCCAAGACACTTAGCAACGCATGTCCTATTTCTCCTCCTCATTCCCACTCCACATGAGCAAGGACTTTGTGTGGGTCACTGCTTTGCAAAGGAAGGACAGGACAAAAGGCCCTCACGGGGCTGCCTTGTGCCCATTGTATACCCAGAGCAATAAAGCCCTGAGAGTGTAAGTGACTTGCCCAAGATCCCACAGCTATGAAAGAGGGGGAATCTGTCCGGTTAATTGGTAGTAAACTTGTTCCCTGGGCACGTCCTGCTGTTTCCACCTTCCCACCGCCTTCCTCACCCGCTCTCTGTACCTATATTTCTCTTCTTTCCATCTCTGGCTGCTGAACGCTCCACCCCTCCAGCCACGGCCCAGGCTTTCACCCCAGGCACCCTCATTGGGAGTGATGACCCCCCCAATGCCCCAGGCTGTCTCTGCCTCATGGGGGCAGTGGGCAAAGTGAGCCTTGCACTGTGGTCCTTGTGTGCTCTGGCCCCGGGAAGGGAGTCAAGTGCAACTGAGTCAAGTGCAACTGCTCTCCACCCTCCCGTGTGCCCCCCAAATACCCATTTCTGCCTGAGAGCTCGGGGGAGGGGGAGGGGCTTGCAGGCAGCGAGCTGACCCTGGACATAAAGGACTAAAGGACAGGTGGAGGCATGACAAGGGTCTAGCTCTCTGGATTCCCTTTCCTTTCTTTCTTTCTTTTTTTCTTTAAAGATTTTATTTACTTATTTGACAGAGAGAGATCACAGGCAGGCAGAAAGGCAGGCAGAGAGAGAGGAGGAAGCAGGTTCCCTGCCGAGCAGAGAGCCCGATATGGGCCTCCATCCCAAGACCCTGAGATTATACCTGAGCCGAAGGCAGAGGCTTAACCCACTGAGCCCCCCAGGTGCCCCATGGATTACCTTTCTTTAGGGGCAGGACTCGCAGGTGGGGAATGTTTGCAGCCCCCAGACCTACCCTGCGTCTGCGGGATGACAGACAGAGTGGTGTCTACTCCCATTTCCAGTTCATTTCTGGTATTATGAGCAAGCTGTGGATGGGTCCATCCTGGATGGACCCCCCTTTGCCCACAAGCCCAGCTCCCTGTGGGGGGCTCAGGCCCAAGTCGAGTACAGCACCCCAGAGCCAGGAGGCTGGCACGTGCTGCCTAGAGGAGAGGCAAGCCTGCTGGGCCTTCCGGCTTAGATTTCACATAATGAGCCTTTGGAATCCGGGAAGTGATTACAAGCCCGCTGGGGAGCAACCACGACAGGTTGGCTGCTCTGACTATGGGCTCGGCAGGAAGCTGCCCTTCGATGAGAAAATAGCCCCACTTGAAGTGCAGAGCTTGGGAATCCTGCGATGGGGGGCGGGGGGGGCTGAAGGCGTCCCTGGGCTGGGGGGTCAGGGCCTGAGGAGCCCCAGGATGGCTCTGGCACCCCCCTCACGCTCCACCAGCCTTGAGACGCGCACTGGGCCGATTCGGTGGCTGCCTTAAAATCAGAGGGCTGCAGAGACGAGCTTCATAGGCAAGCTGCCTGTCGCCTCTCAGCGAGACCCCCGCAGCAAGGGGAGGGGGGATGGGCTCTTGGTGTCGCAGGGGCTGGGGCTGCAGAGAGCTCAGCCAGGCCTTGGTCTCAGGCCCCCTACCCTGCGGCTGTCCCTCGGCCCACCCCGCCATTCCCGCTCTGATCAGAGCTGAGAGGGAGCTAAAGAGACCCAGGTGCTGGGGTCAGGCTGGGGAGACCAGGAAAGCTCCAGATGCCGCTCTTTGTTCTGGGGACTTTACCATAGACTACCCCTGGGGGGAGGTGGGACCTGCATTCCTCATTCTCCCGAGTCTCAGAGAAGGTAAGTCCCAGGTGCAAGGCAACACAGCTGGAAAGCGGAGGGAGGCCCATCTGGCTCCACGGCGCCCAGCGCCCCGGGCCCGGCTCAGCCAGCAGCTTCCTTACAAGCTTAGGAACAGCTTTGGGAACTGTAGCAAGAAGAGACAGTACTGCGTCTCTGAGGCCAAAGGCTCCTAGTCACAGACTGTGGCTCTGAGGCCCTGAGGCGGCCCTTGCTCTTGCTGGGCAGGGCCTGAAACGCCAGCTCTTTCCCGCTGGGACCCTAAACACAAGCTTCTCCCGGCAGGAGGCCCCAGCAAGGTCCCAGGGCATGTCCCTGGGTTGTCAGGGGAGGGAGGCAAAGGGGTCAGGGCAGCTGTAGAGGGCACCCGCCGACCTGAGGCTCACGGAAGGCTGCCGGGGCCAGAAGCCAGTCCCGCTTAGGGGAGCTGCACACGCCCACCTCAGTGACTGCACCGGCTGAGAGGGTCAAACTAACTCATTCCAGCTCTGCGAGGCTCTCGCTGGAGGGGGCGGGAGAGGGCAGGGCCCTGAGTTCCGGGCCCCTGTGTCCATGTTGGCTTCATTAGCTCCGTGGTTCCTGCCTCCCTTGGGGACAGCCTTGCGTGCCGGGCCCCCGGCAGCCGCCCAGGGCCCTGAGCGGAACCAGGAAGAGGAGGGTACCCCGGGCGGTGGGCCAGGGCACAGGCCGGTGTGGACCGATGGCCCGGGGCTGCTGGGGCTGCCGGGCTGGGAGCCTGGGGCGGGAGCAGGACACAAAGGCCAGTGGTAGGCTCGGGTCAAAGCACCGGGAACGTCTGTGGGAAAAGGAGGCCAGCAGGCTTGTGGACCGTGAAGCACGGGAAGGCCACGGGAAGGCCACGGGAAGGCGACAGAGAGGAAGGAGCGCCAGCTCCGCCCCCGGTGCCTGCCGCAGCCACTGACCTCTGCAGACCCACGCGGCCCCCGGGGACTGACCTGGCACGTGCCCGGAATCGTGGCCTCTCCCATCCTTTCTGGACTCAAGGGAAACACTCCGCCTGGGGCCCGGGGTCTGGCTTCCTCAGCGGCCGGGTGCAATGCAGCATTTCCCTGCGGGGGTGATTTTGCCCCCAGGAGGCATTCGGCAACGTCACACCTGCTGTCCGTGGGGGCACCACGGTGTGGAGCGGCTGGAGACCAGCGACCCTGCTCCACAGCCTGGGGCGCGCAGCCCAGCCCCTGCGATGCAGATTGTCCAGCCCGAGGTCAGTAGGGTCCGCGAGGAGAAAGCCTGGTGCCTGGTACAGCTGTGTGACCTCAGGCAAATTACTTCACCTCTCTGTGCCTCGGCTTCCTCATCTGCGAAACGAGCGCATCGTCCAGACTTCCTCTGCTGGTTGTGAGGGTGAAATGTGTCGATTTCGGCCAGTGAATGGCTGGTGGAGAACGCTAGGTGTCACGGTCGCAACAGTATCGCCGAAGCAGAAACACTAAACGCCACAGTGTTTAGGGAAGCTGTTCACAGACCCAATGCTCTACCCGAGGCATCGCTAGTCACCGTCGGCTCAGCACACACGTCTCAGCTGACGGTGACACACTGGAGTTGTAAAGGGGACACTTTGCCTACACCTGAGACCTTGGACTCACGGACACGGGGGGCAGGTGGCTGCCGGAACTCGGGGGCTGGGGAGCCCGAGCTGGGGACGCGCGCTGGGCAGGGAAGCCTGGGCGGAGAAGCCTGGGCGGAGGGGCAGGGCGGGCTCAGGGCCGCGGGCGGCTCACGACCTCAGGTGTGTGCATGTGAGCCCACGTTGGGGGTCGACGTTACTGAAAAGTCTGATCTAAGGGGGGTTGCTTGAGCATCGGAGTCAGTTTTGGCTGGGGCGTGATCCCAGGGTCCTGGGATCGGGCGGGCACCCCGGACCGGGTGCTGGGCGCAGTTGGCTCGGTTCCCCCTCCCTCTGCCCCTCCCCTCAATCGTGCGGAATGAGCAAGGGAGCGGAGGAGTTGTGTCCTTAGGCTCACATTCTCCTTGTTATGCGCGCATAAAAGTGATGCATCATCGAATACCGGTGTCTCTATGTACGTCTGACAGACTTCTCATGAGGACACGATGAACATTCCATGCCTCGGACCACGGTTCCGTCGGCAACGTTTCCTCCTTTCGTGGCCACACGTCTCGTAACTGTCGCATGACCGATGTGGCGATCGTGGGCGATGGTCACGCCATCGTCTTCGGCGGTTCGTGACCTGCTGGGAGGCTCTCTGGTGTCTCGCACGCCTACGATTCATGGTTCGCTTATGCACAACCCCCTGAGACTCCGTAGGGATTTGCCTGAGGACCGAAGCGGGAGCACAGAGCCGAACGCAGCCCCCGCTTACTCCCTGTGGACTCGAAGCCACGGGACTCAGCCCCACTGTCCTGGCTCGCCGGAAGCCTACACCGGTATCCCCCTCGCGGGCCGCTCTTCCCCGCCGCCTGTCCCCCGCGCTACACGACCTTCCGGCCCCCAGCCGAGAGGCTGCTGGTCTCCCCCTCTTCACTGAGGAGGCAGAGCGCATGGGCTGTCACCTATGAGAAGGGCTCAAAAGGATGGAGTTGCCTATGAGGTTTTGGTAACAACTGTGTGTTCCTGAGCTGAGCCACATCTTTGGAATTTTCCGTTTCTCCCCATTACGGCAAAGTTCTGTTTCTGCCGATCCCAGCAGAACGGTCCTCTTGCCGGGACATCCAGAGGTAACATCCACGACGGCATCTTCAGGGTTCGAGGGAGGAACGCCCAGATGGAGCCCGGCAGAGGGGTCGGCAAGCCCTAAATCCCGCGGCGTGCCCAGGCCTCCCCGCCCTGTGGGCTGAGGGAAAGCAGGCCGGCTGGCCGCAGGGCTGTGGGGGGCAGGGAGCAGCGGCACAGCCGGACACACCTGTGCTCACGTCTGGAAGCTTGTGTGACCTTGAGCAAGACTGTCGACGCCTCCCCCCCTCCCCCCGCCCGTGGGCCCACAGCCCTGCGGGGTCTGGTCTCCACTCTCGTCCTCCGGCAGGGCCTCTGAGCAAGCTCCCGCGGCCTGCTCCTCTCCACAAGGGTGACCGCTTCCACCTGCCTGTGTGGCTCGTTCTGGGACGAGGAAAGCCTCTTGACAAGGCTGGGCCTCCTTGTGTGTGTAGGATGAATGCTTGAAATATGGGCCTCCTCCCCTGCCCTACCTTCCCTTCCCTTCCCATGCTCCCCCACCTCCCTGTCCCCCTCCCTGGATGGGGCTCAGAGCCGCAGGGGTGGGGGGTGGGGGCGTGTGTGTCTTCCTTTGTCCATGTATTGCTTCTCACTCACTCTGACGGGGGGCGAAGAAAAGACTGGGCCTGCCCCATCCTCCCACCCAGAGAGGGCAAGGGATGTTCTCAGGGTCTCCCCGTGACTGACAGCAGCTGGGGTTTGAGTTCTGCGGGCCTGGCCCCAAGTCTAGAAAGCCCAGGGCAGGGAGTTAGGAGATGAGAGGCTGTGTATGTGCTCCAACGGCTGGGATTTAAACCCAGCATTGCCCTTGGCTGGCTGTCTTCTGCATCCTTACCCACGGAAACAGGAGCCCTTCCGACACATCAGGGGCTGTGGGCGCCCAGCACGATGATGATGTGACGTTCGTGCCATCTCAGGCTTAGATCCCGCATAGACCGGGGGGACGAGTGCTGGGGCCTCAGCAGGGGCAGTGTCAGGACCCCCGGCAGTGCAGAACCCATCCTTCTGTCCGAGGGACCCCAAGATCGTCCCATTTAAATGTCTTAGGTAGAGACTCACTGGTTAAAGGGGAACGTGTGAATCAAACCACCCTGAGTCTCATAGGTAAGTCATTAGAGCCGGTTTTCTGTGATGTACCCGAGACTGCCGACAGCGGGCGTCACTCCATGTGGGGAAGCTGGAGCGCGCCGCATGCTCTGGGAGGGCAGGCACTGCCCCTGGTCCCGCCGTCTGAGTGGAGGCCGGCTGAGGACGGAGGCCTCCCAGCGTGGCAGCCACCCTGGGCCCGGGGAGCAGGGCCTGCACGACAAAGCAAGCCTTGCCCCAGAGGGTGGGGTGTGGGTGAGGTGACCTCACGAGTGTCTTCTGTACCCTGAGGGGGTCCCCACTAGGCTTGCGGGAGCCGGGGGCTGGTGGTCAGGGCGTGCCGGGCTTGGGCTCCGGGTCCGACACACCCGCACGTCCATCCCAGCTCTGCCACAGACTAGCTGCGTAGACACAAGCCATGACGCTCCTCTGGAGGTGAGGCCACGGCCACGAAGCCTCGGTGGGAGGTGACGTGAGGTCCCCGGGAGGCGCCCGGCTGCATGTCTGCTGCTCTGCCAACGGCTCGGCCTGCGAGCAGCAAAGGTTTCCCTTCTCCCATTTCTCTGTGTATCACTCTTCCCGTCTTGGTCCCATTGGCTCTCCCCTGGCCCGTCACAGCGGATGCCCATACCGCTGACGTCACACCCCAGCGGCTGGTAAGAGCAAAGCCCAGACACGGGAGGACGTCCCGGGAGGCCTTGCTTACATCTTCCGCTGAACCCCCACCTGCGGCCCCCAGCCCTGCCTCCCTGCCTCCCTGCCTCCCTGTGCCGGCGAGGCTGGCTTGATCCTTGCCTTCGGCTCCTGGATTTCCCCCACTTCCCTCCACGGCCCCCAGCCAGCCCCCCAGTGTGGCTTGGCTTTAACTCACCCCCGTGGCGTTGGCTTCTTTTCCCAGCTGGGAAGCCCCCCGGTCGCACACCTCCGGAGAGGAGACGGGAAGCCACGTGCTGCCTGCTCTAGTAATATCAGCGGCAACAAGCTTTTAAGAAACCAAACCAAAACACAAACACAAAAACAAACAAAACCTAAAAATGTTTGCTTTAAGGGAATTACAGATGCACAAAAAGTTGGGGAAAATAATACAGGGAGGCTCTGTGTCCATGCACCTGGCTTCCTCCAGGGGGATGCTTGGCCCCACGGCAGGACAGGGTTTCCGTGTGTGACCCTCAGGGCGAGGACCTGCCAGTGACCCTCAGGGCGAGGACCTGCTCACAGCTGTCACCAAGATTCTGCTTCGTGCCCAGGTCTCCCCCTCCTCCAGGCCTCCCCTTCCTCCAGGCCTCCCCTCCCCCAGGCCTCCC
>PITA01035640.1:0-10314 GCA_004023965.1 Spilogale gracilis | reverse complement strand
GCTTCTATTTCTGGTTCTGGTGAACAACCTGGTCTGGAGGCGCTCTCCTGGCTCCCAGCCTCTCCATCTCGTATTCTTTGTTCCCTTCTCTGGGACACTTTTCCCAACGCTTCAGTGGATCCATCTGTCCACACTTCCTGCCACCAGGACCATTCACCCATTCTTTCATGCAGCAGAATTTAGGAAGCGCCCGGTGGCCACTGCCATGTTCACCCAGCCTCCCCATTTGGGGTTTCGCATTGGAGTGTTGTCTTCCTGAGCTTCTGGCTTGCTTTCTGGGGGCAGGGGTCTGAGGGGCTGTTTCGGTCTCTTCTACCTGGGCTGCGTCTCTCCGCCCCCTTGCTAGAGGCTGGTCTCCATGGTAACCAACTCATCAGGTTACAATTCTCTGGTAGCGGAGCGGTTGTTCTTTTACGTCTTTTTTCAGCAGTTGAGGAAGTCAAGTCCGGGCAGGATGTCTGTGCCCAGACCTCCCTCTCAGAGCGAGCCTCTACACAAGGAGGGGCTCTTTCCCGCCTCCCAGTTGGCAGCCTGTCACAGCTGGGCTGGTGCAGACGTTGTATTGATTTCTGCCCCCGCCCCCGCCGGTCGCTTCACTCCCGCACCTGTAAGCCACATCTCCTTTTGGATCGCGTGACCTTGTCTGTGCCCCGGGACCCGCGACCTCTCCGGTCCCACGCAAGTCTGTAACATCGCCTTCCCTGGGGGGTCCGCGCCCGGCTCACGGGGTGGAGAGAGACGGGAGAGAAAGGTAGCAGCGTAAAAATAGAATCCACGCCCACCGCTCTCGCAGCAGCTGCGGGGGCGGCGGCGGCCGCAAAATAACTTTTAAATATATTTCTTTCACATTTAAAAAAATATACAGGTATTTTTATTGGGGTTTTGTTAAATTTATAGGCTTAGCCTGAGGAAAATTAATATCTTTACAATATTAAATCTTCCAACACTATGATGTAGAATATTTCAGCTTTCATTAGATTCTGTGGTAAGGTCTGTAGATATGCATATTTATCATTATATTTTTACAAGACGTTTTGATTTTTTTTATTACTTTGCTATATGGGTTCTTCATTTCTATTTTTCTGTCTTAGCTGATTATTGTTGATATATACTAATTTTTAAACATTTCTTTCATAATTGTCAAACTTTATGAACTCTTTTGTTAGTTCTAACAGTTTTTCAAGCAACCATATAACCTTCAGATAATGATAATTTTTTCTGTTCCTATCAAATATTTATACCTCCCTCATCTCTTTTTCTCATTATTGCATTGATTGGCACTTCCAGAACAATCTTAAATAATGCTGATGACAGTCAAATTATTAACTTTAATGGAAATGCTTCCAATGTTTTATTGCTACGTATGTTAGCAGTTGGTTTGAGAGCAAGATTCCTTAACATATTAACATGTTAAGATTTTCTTTCATCAAAAATATGTTGATTTTTCTAAAATTTTTTAGCATTCTGTTAAGATGATCATATGCTTCTTCTCCTTGACATCATTGATCAATACATACAATATATTCTACATTGATGCCATAAATTATGTAAATAGGTACTTTTACCACTGAACTTTTCTTTTACCATTGAACTAACTTTCTTTTTTTTTTTTTAAGATTTTATTTATTTGACAGAGAGAAACACAGCCAGAGAGGGAACACAAGCAGGGCAGTGAGAGAGGGAGAAGCAGGCTTCCCGCCGAGCATGGAGCCCGATGTGGGACTCGATCCCAGGTCTCCAGGATCATGACCTGAGCCGAAAGCAGTCGCTTAACCAACTGAGCCACCCAGGTGCCCCACCATTGAACTTTCTAAGCTCTATTTGGTCATGGCAATTTGCCTATTAAAATTATAACTGCAGGTTTAGTTTGGAAAATGGATTGGAAGGAGACAAGGGCAATGGTAGAGAGAATATTTAGGAAGCAATTACAGTTCTGAAATAAAACAATGGCAGTAGAAACAGAGAAGAGGTCTGGATCTGAGAGATGTTTGGGAAGAAAGATCAATAGCAGCTCCTTGGGGTGCCTGGGTGGCTCAGTTGGTTAAGCCACTGCCTTCGGCTCAGGTCATGATCCTGGAGACCCGGGATCGAGTCCCACATCGGGCTCCCTGCTCGGCGGGAAGCCTGCTTCTCCCTCTCTCAGTCCCTCTGCTTGTGTTCCCTCTCTGGCTGTGTTTCTCTCTGTCAAATAAATAAATAAAATCTTTAAAAAAAATAGCAGCTCCTTGGATATGAAATCTGAAGGGAAGAAAGGAATCTGAAGGGAAGAAAGAACTCCTAGGTTCTGGTTTGGTGACATTTACCAAGACAGGGCTTCAGGAAGAAAAGCAGATTGGGGGAGGGGGAAAATGGAGGAGGGTGAACTCTATTTTAGGACTGTTAAGTTTGATGTCCTGAGTGGAACACCCAGGTAGAGACAGGTAAGTTATTGTCTACATGGATCTGGAGCAGAAAGACCTGGACTGCAGATATCAACTTGATGATTATTAGTGCACAAAAGATAATTAAATGTAGAGCATGAGAATACAAGAAGGCTGAAAATGGAACCACAAAGAATGACTCATTTTAAGAGACAGGAGAAGGAAGAAGTGGGCTCTTTATGGTACACAACTTTACTCCCCTTGACTATATCCTTCTTTCCAGAGGCACCATTCACTGGCTAAGCTGCTGCCTCTGCTGAGTTCCCCAGAGTCAGAAAGGAAGCCCCAGATCTGCATGACCTGCACACCCTCCCATCTATACTGGTTTCTCCTCACTCTCAGGTAAGACTAAAATGTCATACCACAGAACATGAAATCTGGCTTCTGTAGATGGTGTCAATGGACCAGGTGATGCACCATAGAAGTCACACAGAAGGGTGGCTCAGTCTGCTGAGCGTCTGCCTTTGGCTCAGGCCATTATTTCCCGTTCCTAGGATGGAGTCCTGCATCAGGCTTCCTGCTCAGTGGGGAGTCTGCTTCTCCTTCTACCTCTTGTGATTTCTGTCTCTCTTTCAAATGAATAGATAAAATCTTTAAAAAAATATAAAGAAGTCACACAGAAGAGTTAGCTTCCGGTGGGGCTTGACAAATGGGAAATGAGAGATGAAGGGAGGTAGATGGATGCATTTTTCTCATTTTCCCCCTCTATGGACTATTTCAAGGTTGGGATTCCTCTATATATCCATGACAGAGATCCCCTGTGGCTCAAGGAATCTACCTAAATCACCTGCTATTTCTCATCATGGCTTGTTGAGAGTAATGCCAGCATGTGAACACATCATATTGCATTGCTTGGCCTTTTTCACTGTTACTTTCCTGAGCCTGCACCTACATCTCCCCACACACAAAAAAGAACCAGCACTTTAATACTGACCCTAGGTGCTATAATCTAAGGAATTTGCACTAAGACACAGATGCAAAATTGGTAAATTGAATAGAATTCTGAAAGACTATTTAATCAACTCTTCATTTGGACTTGAATCTTTAGAGCATGTGTTCTATTTTTCTGAGATTTAAACATGATGTAATAAGAAAGAAATAAAAAGGAGGGCACTGTAAAGGCATGAATAGTGATTAGATTTGAGAAAGGTAGAGCAGAACCAGGTAGAGAACTGTCAAATTCGAAGATGAAAGGGATATTAAACATTAATATTACAGCAGCTGTTGAGTTCATATATTACTCTAGATTAGGTTACTGAAAGAACATAGCAATCTGGTTTAATTTTATTAAGTCACTATCAAAAGTACCAACAACATCTAGCAAAAACTGTCATCCACAAGATGTCTATTTGCTTTGCTACAGAAAGGTTACAACAAATAGCCTTTACCTATTGGCCTTTGTCATGAGGAGGGCAATATCATGGGCTTTATGGAGGAAGGGAAGTTGCTGGGGGAAGGCTTTTCAGACTAACAAGACTTACATGTACCCTGAAGGTGATACGGTCTCAGAGGCTAAGTACAATGAAGTACACAATTATTATACAAGGTCATATAACATTTAAAAACATAAACTTTATTTGTACCTCCAAAAAGGGTACAAATAAAATTCTAAGAAGATCAAAGGAGGCAGAAATTATGTTAGTGGAAAATAATCAGGAAACACTTCCTTGAGAGAGGCAGTGCATTTGTTAGACCTAATTTTAACAGTTACCCTGGGGAGAAGGAGAGGCAGCTATAAGAGTAAAAAACTAGACACAGAGGCAGGAAATAACAGTATAATTGTAGAATGATAGATCTTGACAGATTTGAAGGATATATGCAAAAACTTTGAGAATCCCCAGTCATAAACCACAATGTCATAATCTTCCCCCACAAAATGCATACATAATACTGAGTAGGTAGATACAAAGCCATCATGTGATGTGAAAGATGGACTATCAGCTAGGCTTGCATACCAACTAAATGATTTGTTTCTTTGTGTCCATATCTAAGTCCACAGGATGCAAATTTGGATCTCAGCAAAATGATATATGAGTGCCTTTTATCCAGGGACGATCAACCTTGAATGTTAAATCCATAAATATCAACATCCTACTAAAATTCTATATGGCTGAAGTGTTCAGCATGAATCAACCCAGAGAAGAATTCTGCTTAAGATAAAAAGAAACATTTTATCATTTGTTTGCAATTTCTTAATATTTCTTCTATTTTGATGAAGCTTATTTCATGAACATATCTTGTGTTTTATCTTCTCCTCTTTTATCTAAACTCTTACCTAACACCAGGAGAAAATTCATCCAGAAGCATAACTAGACAGGTCCAACCCCTCAGCAGACCTTGTAGACCATGGGGGACCATCAGAAGAGTGGCCTATGGTAGCTCCTCTGTCCATCCTGGGTCTGGGAACATAGCCAAGTAGAAAACTTAGCAGTAGTCAGGATCCTACAGTATTGGCTGGAAAAAAATCTCCTTTGATCACATCCCAGGGTCCCTCTCCTGACGGCTCTGACAGCCTTTAAGCTGAAGAACAGAAAGGGTATTATAGGAAGATACAATTAAGATTGCACTTATGCACATGCACACACATGCATACACTCACACACAAACCAAAACCAAATGAATGAACAATGGTCTCCATGTTTGGCTTGCTGCCAGAAATAGCAGGCACTGAAAGAATAAGAAGCAGTTCCCAGGAATAACCTGTTCCACAAAGCAAAGCCCTGAAGAGTTAACTGACTCATGGAAGCTTAAACAGGCTTTCAGAAGCTTCAAATGAGGGGTACCTGGGTGGCTCAGTAGTTAAGTATCTGCCTTCACCTCAAGTCATGATCCTGGAGTCCCGGGATCAAGTCCCCCATCATACTGGGCTCCCTGCTTAGCAGGAGGCCTGCCTTTTCCTCTCTCACTCCTCCTCAATGTGGTCCTTCTTTAGTTGTGTTTCTAGCAAATAAATAAATAAAATCTTAAAGAAAAAAAAAAAAAAAGCTTCAAATGAAGGCTTCAGTCAGCCGGGGCATGGATCAGGACAGGAAGGACTTGAGAAGAAACAATCACCAACTAAACTCACAGCCATTACCTGTGATACCAATATAACAAATCTGATTTTGACCAAAAATGTCTAAAACCAGAAAGAACATGTCCTACTGACTACAAAACTATTTCCCCATCCTCTAGGGTTATAACACATTGAATGGATACAACAAAAAACTTAAAGCCATGCTTCAGTGGATTGCTTAAATAATGAATTAAAGGGAGAAAGAGCATTTCTTGTCAGTAATGCCTGAACTTCATTTCTAAAGGCCTTAATATATAATGAAATTTGACAGACCACTAGACAGCTATTAAATGAGACCATTAGGAAAGTTTCACAGAAACATGGGTGAATGACCCTTAAATACGGTTGAGTGGGGAAAAAAAATCAAAATATAAAACATCTGGAATTATAATAACAACCTACATTTAAGGATTTACAACTGAAATATACATTTACACATGGATATGAATTAGAATAGAAGTAGTTGTATTAGGATATGAGATTTGGGGTAATCTTTATGTTCTTGAAAATTTTCTTTGATATTATCACAGCAATTTGTCAATTAAAATAAGTATAATCAAAGAACTAATTCTAGAGGAAAAACTGATCAATACCCAAATTACTGCTATTGATTTTCAATATGCTTTGTCATGCATCCAAGTTTATAATGGAAAACTATTGACAGGAAATTTGACTTCTATAGGAAACAACAAAGTAGTCACTTTGCAAACTTAAATTTAAAAAATACAACAGAGAAAATGAGGGGTTTAGGTTTGAAAGCTTAAAAAGAAAATTTAATTTAAAACAGTAGTCAGGGAACACCTGGGTAGCTCAGTCAGTTAAGTGCCTACCTCTTGATTTCAGCTCAGGTTATGATCTCAGGGTTGTGAGATCAAGCCTGGAATTTGGTGTGCTCAATCTGTTTGAGATGCTCTCTCCCTCTCCTTCTGCCCCTCGTCCCTGCCTCCCTGCTTGTGCATGCTCTTTCTTCTCTTTCTCTCTCAATAAATAAATAAATCTTAAAAAATATTAAAAAAAATAGAACAGTATTCAGGGGCACTTGGCTGGCTCAGTCCCTAGAGTATGTGACTCTGGATCTTGGAGCCATGAGTTTGAGCTCCATGTTAGACATAGATTACTTAAAAAATAAAAGTGTTCATATCAGACCCACAACATGAAGGGACCATGATGTTGCTTCAGCTACCTTAGGGATTCCCGTGTGAAGCCCACAGTGTGGCAGTTTTGTAGTTGGGGGCTCTATATCCACACTAGCTAGCTCCACCACTTACTAGCTGTATTTCTTTAGTCAAGTTACTTAAGCTATCTAAGCCTTAGCTTCCTCCTTTTTAAAATGGAAATGTGGATAACCCATCTCAAAAGATAGTGGTAAGTCTTCAACAATATAAAGCATGTAAGGCAAGTACCTAATACCTTGCATGGTAGGCAGTTCATATTCAGCAAATGCTTGGTCCCTTATCTTTCTATTCCCCTTTCAAAAATCCACCATATAAAAGTGGATTTACCTGTGACTGAGTTATCATCAGGTTATTAACACCATTTGCCACTTATTAACTGCCTATTAGGAGACTCATTATTTGGCACACAGTAGGCTCCCAGTAAAGATATGCTTAATAAATGGCTGGCTGGCAGGCTGGCTGAGTGATGGATCGATGGCTTGCTTTTAGTCTCTGTCTTTAGATCCTCTGTCTTAGTAGAGGAAGAGACGCTGGGTTTGTTCAGTATATTTCTAAAAAATACAACTGGGATCAGAAGGTATAGTGGTAACCTCTATTTTTTGAGAAGAGTGGGTCTGACTAAGCGAAGACCAGGCTATCGGAGACCTTGGGAAGAACAGAGTGAAGAGTGGACTTTTCTGACTCCCCAGGTCTTTGGACTCTGCTGGAGTCACCCTCTCCATCTCTGCATCTGAGAGGACAGCACCCTTCCAGAGGTGCATTGCTCACCTGCCTCCTTCCCTGAGGCTCTGAGGTTGGACCTTTGTGGAAGACCTGCCTTGGCTGTAACAGGCCTTCCACAAGCCCAGGCCCAGGTGCAACGCATGGGCTGTTGCCACTTAATATTTTTGGACAGGAGGTAGAAGCTACCAGGAGGCAGAGGTTCACATAAAACCAAGAATAACATTCCAATAATGTTGTCCAAACATGGAAGAGGCGTCCTCATTACCCACCCCTGGGCTGGGAGGAAGGTTGCTACAGTGTTGTTATGTTGGAGAGGGAATTCTAGCTTTAGCCTGATGGTTGCAAAGAGAAAAACTCCTTCTAACCTGAGATTTTTATTTCATAGGACTCTCACACTCTTAAAACTAGGCTTTCTACTGACACCTAGAGACATACTTGTAATTGTTTCTACAAATCCGACCTGAGGAAAGGTCCATTCTTAGTTCAAATTTTCAACTCTACTTGGGCCTATGGGGGTTCCCTTTCTGCAGAAACTCCCAATGGAGGAGCCTCACAGAAGACTAATATGATCTTGCAATCACTGTCTTTTTTTGTGTTTGTTTTGTTTTTTTAATATTTTAAGTAATCCCTTCACCCAGTGTAGGGCTCAAACTCACAAAGCCAGGATCAAGAGTCGCATGCTTTACTGACTGAGCCAGCGAGGCACCCCACAATCACTGTATCTTGACACAGCTACAGGGGCGGTGCGGAAACAGAGAAAATGATCCCTTTCTGTCTCAGCCTCACGGAGAAGGAAACAGGTCATATACATGACACAATAAATTACTATGTCAGCTAGACCCTGCCAAATAGCTAATGTGGGTGAATAGCATCATGAAAGTCAAATCAATAAAAATAACTCTGTGGTCTGGGGAAGAGCTTTTGCAGAGGGAGTGAAACTAGAGCTGGTTCTTGATGCAGAAATACCCAGGAAGGTAAGGTGGGTGAGAACAGGTGGCAGTGAGTGTAGTGAAAGAGATTCGCTGGAGTCCAGTAGACCTGTACCAGATCCTGGCTCCTCTTCACTAGTCACAATTTCAGCTAGTTTCTTCAAGTCTCTGAACATCAGCCTCCTCTTCCAATGAGGCACTCACGCCTTTCTTGAAAGCTTGCTATATGAATTAGAGATAACACATATAATTTGGCTTGCTTGGTAATTAGCACATAATAAGCACTCCAATGGCAACTTGTATTGCTGTGGATGTAACACAGGGGTGGACCTGGTGTGTTCAGGGAAAACAACACGAGACAGTTTGTGGCAGTGTTTGTGTGGAGGCACAGGAAGTGAGTCTGAGACAGTGTCATTGCTGTCTCAGGTTAGAAGGAGAACTCAAGTTGGAGTCAGGAGAACTTGGTTTGAGTTCTTGATCTTACTTTACCCGACAAGTCACTTCCTTCCTCAGGGCCTCTCTTTCCCATCTGTACAGTGAGGATGAATGTTGGTCTAGAGAAGTATTTCTTTACACTGGCTGCATACTGGAATCATCTAGAGAGTTTTTTAAACTTCTAATGACCATGTCTCACTCCAGACCAACTAAATCAAAATTTCTGGGGCTGAGTCTCCAGACAGTAGAAAAATTTTTTTATTGAGATATAATTATTTATATATTTAGTGCATAAAATTTGATGAGTTTGGGCATATGCATACAACCTAGATATTATCACCACAACCAAGGTAATAAACATATCCATCCCCTCGAGTTGGGTGCCTTGGTGGCGCCTGGGTGGCTCAGTTGGTTGGGCAACTGCCTTCGGCTTGGGTCATGATCCCGGACACCCGGGATCGAGTCCCACATCGGGCTCCCTGCTCGGCAGGAAGCCTGCTTCTCCCTCTCTCACTCCCCCTGCTTGTGTTCCCTCTCTAGCTATGTTTCTCTCTGTCAAATAAATAAAATCTTAAAAAAAAAATAAAGTTGGGTGTCCCATTTTTGTGTGTGCGATAAGAATACTTAACATGAGATCTACCCTCTGCATTTTTAAATGCACAATACTGTGCTATTAACTATATGCACTATGTTCTAAAAAAAGATCTCTAGAATGTATTCATCTAGCATAACTGAAATTTTACACCCACTGAACAACAACTCCCTATTTCCCTCTCCCCCAGGCTGTGGCAACTGCCATTCTACTCTCTGCTTCCGATCATTTGACTAGTTTAGATACCTCATAAAAGGGGAATCACAGAGTATTTGTCCTCCTGAGACTGGCTTATTTCACTTATAATGCCCTCCAAGTTCATCCATGTTGTCACAGTTTAAGCCTGAATAATATTCCATTGTATGTATATGCCGTATTTTCTTTATCCATTTGCTAATGGACATTTGACCATTGTGAATAATACTGCAATGAACATAGGAATGCAAGTATCTTTTGAAGTCTTGATTTCAATTCTTTTGGATATATACCAAAAGTGGAATTGCTGGATCATATGGTAGTTCTGTTCTTAGTTTTCTGAGGAACTTCCATACTGTTTTCTTTTCTTTTCTTTTTTTATTGCTACTAAAAATTTTCTTTTCCAGTGTTTCAAGATTCATTCCCCATTCCCCACACCCAGTGCTCCACGCTTTAGGTGTCCCCAGTACCCACCACCAGGCTCTCCCATCCCTCCACCCCCTCCCTCCAAGTCCCTCAGTTTGTTTCTGTGTTCAAAGTCTCTGTTGTTTAGTTTCCCTCCCTAGATTACCCTAGTTCCCATTTGCTTTATTTCTGCCACTGTCCTCCAGTTTGCCCCTCATGCACCGCAAGTAAGTGAGACCATGCGATACTTGACTTTCTCTTCTTGGCTTATTTCACTCAGCATAATCTCTTCCAGTCCAGTCCATGTTGCTACAAAAGTTGGGTATTCATCCTTTCTGACGGAGGCATAGTATTCCATTGTATATATGTACCACATCTTCTTTAT
>PITA01035639.1:0-10446 GCA_004023965.1 Spilogale gracilis | reverse complement strand
TGACCCACCCATTTGAAAATCCCCTCACCATTTCTTGGATATTGTGCTGGAGCCCCTCGTCCTCAAACGCCCTGCTCTTTAGGGTTCTCTGGATGGTCTAAAGCCGCCCCTCCGTCCTGTGGGGTAGTATCTTCTCTCAGACCCGTCGCCATTTTCCTTGTGTTTCCCCTGCGGTCCGTACGCGCAGCCTGTGGGAGGGGTCGGGAGCTCAGCAGCGTTTTCCTCTGAACCCCCGAAGCCAGGCTTGCCCACGCCTCAGACAGGGAGCAGGAAGATGGCGGACCAGAGGTCACAGCTGGAGTGCAGCATCGAGACCATCATCAACATCTTCCACCAGTACTCCGCGCGGCAGGAGCACCCGGACAGGCTCAACCAGAAGGAACTGAAACAGCTCGTGAAGAAGGAGCTTTCCAACTTCCTCAAGGTAGGCAGAGGCTCCTAGCAGGCCCGGAACAGTCTGGGCCAAGGCTGGGGGTACGGGGACGCTCCCCCCAGGGCCAAGGAGGGAATTCCGACTCCTTCAGCCCAGCCCCCAGAGGCACGGGGCGCCCTGTCCCTAGAGCGGCTCCAAGCCAGAGACAGACTCGCTGGCGGCACATGTCGCGCAAGAGACCCTGTCCCGGGCAGGAGTGCGTGGTGGCCAGCAGGGGCCCACGGTTGGGACACACAGCAAAGACACTGGCCGGCAAGGAGCACAGAGAAGCCAGTGCCAGTCAGTGCCCCCAGGGGCGTGAGGGCGATTCACGGGTGGGCAGAGCTGGCTAGCGGGGGGGGGACAAGAGCGCCCCCAAGGAGGTGACGTTGGAGCTGACACCTGAGCTGAGGAGGAAGCGACTGAGGACAAACTTTGGCAGAAGCGGGGAAGACGCTAAACCTCAGCGACCGAAGGCCCGGAACGCTAAGGGTCCAGAGTAGGAAACACACAGCTTGTGCACAAAGGCCCCCCCAAGCGGTGGTGTGCACAGAACACTCAGTAACGTGATGACTTTATTTCCCTGATCTGCAAACGGCGAGGCAGTTCTAGAGGAAAGAAGGGTTGGTTCCATCTGATCTTTCAGTTCTCTTTACAAGTTTGGGGACTTTGGGAAAACAGAGGCCTGGACTCACAAGGATGAGGTGCCTGAGCCCCAGGCCGGGCCCCATTCCTGGGCAGGTGGCAGTCGTCCCCGAAGCCCCATGCAGCTCAGTAGGCGGTACAGGGGCATGCGGGTCGGGACAGACAGGAAAGGGTGCAGCCGAGAGCCAGTGGGGAGAGGCTCTCCTCTGGTGACCCCTAACCTGCGCCATCACCCACCTCCCTTGTCCTGGAGGGAAGCTGAGACCCTGCTGAGCAGCCACCGCAGAGGGAGGGCTCTGCCTGGGGATCTGGGAAAGGTGCAGAAAGGGGGCCTTGCGGAGGTGCTTCGGGAGTGGGGAGGGCCTGCGGCTCAGCTGGGCACCCACCGGGTCTGGGGCAGCCCGGCTCCCCCACCCCCCATCCCCACCCAGCAGACGGCTTCACACCCCTTGTGATCCTGGAGAGCATCCACTGCTCTCTGGCCCCACGCAAGAGACAAAGCATCGTGTTCTCCTCACATGCCACCCCTCATGTCGGTCGAAAAAGGAGAGGTGGGAAGGGGGAGGGAGCAGGACAGAGGGCTGGGACAAGGCAGGGCTCCTGACCGCTCTCTCCAGCCCCCAAGCCTTGCCGGGCTCTACAAACTAGTTCCCTTTTCTATGACAGTCTCCTCAAGGAGGTACCCGTCTAGCTGTTAAGCTTGTTATAAAGGCCAAATGAGGTGACATTTCTATGCATGTGACCACGTGACCTCAAGCACATCTCTTGATCTCAGGTCCTCTTCTGTAAACTGGAGGGAATCATAGTGCTCAGGTCACATGCAGAATAAGTCAGCAAGTGTCCAGCAAATGTCCAGCATTCGCTCGACTGTGGACGTTGGTCAATGGTCATTTTTTAATGTCTTACGTGGGGCGCAGGGGCCAGGGTTCCCCAGGTCTTTGCCTGCGGTCTCTGGCGGAGCCCCCATCCCCAGCACGGGCCACACCCAGCCCTGACCACTCTGTCCCCCACCCGCAGAAGAAGAAGAAGGATGACAAAGCCATAAACAAGATGTTGGAGGACCTGGACACGAACGGAGACAAGGAGCTGAGCTTCGAGGAGTTTTCCATCCTGGTGGCCAGGCTGACAGTGGCCTCCCACGAGGAGATGCACAAGAACGCCCCTGAAGGGGAAGGCCACAGCCACGGGCCAGGCTTCGGGGAGGGCGGCCACGGCCACGGCCACAGCCACGGCGACCAGGGCCACGGCCACAGCCACTAATCAGGAGGCCGGGGCACCCTGCCCCTGCCCGACTAGGGCCCCAGAGAGAGCACACGGCCTCAGCTGTGGAATGGGGGGCAAAATAAACTCTTCCTCCAAGCCAGAGCTCTGTGTCCTTCTTCCACCACCCCCTCCCAACTGTCCTTCCAGGGGCCTGGGTGGTACCTGGCCCTTCCCCTTAACTGCTGAAGCCCGTCATCTGGTAGTGACAGAGCGAGAAGCCACAACTAAGCCCCTCGGACTCACTTCCCCGACCACTTCCCCATGCTGACCTCAGGCCCCAATACTCAGGCCCCAGTCACCTCAGTCCAGCTCAGCACTCCCCTCTACTGCCCATCAGATTGGCCCTCATCCACATAGAAAGCAAAGAGGGAGTATCCCTTCCTCTCGACACGCAGCCCGCCCCCCGGCCTACCTGCACGCAGGGCTGTCTACCAGATCCCACAGCCATCTGTCGTCTCCTAAGAGACCTCACCGCTCTGGGAGTCATGCACAGGCGTCCTACAGGAGCTGCGTCTAAGAGGGGTTACTAGATCTGCTGTGTTTGCCCATAAAGTGCGTTCTGAATCCATAGCATCCTCACCATGGATGGGCACTGGGGCAGGTGTGGCACGGATGAGAGTGGGCAGTCTGACCCATGCCCACCCGGGCCGCCAGGATGGAGAAGGAGAGGACCCCTGCCTGCTGGTTGGAAGAACAACATCCAGTCGTGTCCCTGCAGCTGTGAAGGCCGACCGCTTCCATGAGGACATTAGCCCTGGGGCCCGGAGCTCCCTGCACAAGTGAAGAAAGTGAGACATGAAGTGCTGGAGCTCCCAGTAGTGCGGAGGGAAGCCTGGGGCACTGAGTCGGTGAAGTCTGCCTTCCGCCCAGGTCATGATCCCAGACCATCCCTGAGCCAGGCTCTCTGCTTAGCAGAGAGCCCGCTTCTCCCTCTGCCCTTGCCCCACCTGTTCATACTCGCTCGCTCGCTCTCTCTCTGTCAGAAAGAGAGCTCAAGTGGGTGGGGCGACGGGCAGAAGGGAAGGGAAAAGCAGTCCCAAGACCCTGGATCATGACCTGAGTGGAAGGCAGAGGCTTCACCGACTGAGTCACCAAGCGCCCCAATAAGTAAAATCTTTTTAAAAACACAATATGCAGCGGCACCTGGGTGGCTCAGTTGGTTGAGCGACTGCCTTCGGCTCAGGTCATGATCCCAGAGACCCGGGATCGAGTCCCACATCGGGCTCCCTGCTCAGCGGGAAGCCTGCTTCTCCCTCTCTCACTCCCCCTGCTTGTGTTCCCTCTCTACCTGTGTTTCTCTCTGTCAAATAAATAAAATCTTTAAAAAAAAAAAAAAAGACACTGCCTTCGGCTCAGGTCATGATCCCGGAGACCCCGAATGGAGCCCCACATCGAGCCCCGCATCAGGCTCCCTGCCGGGCGGGAAGCCTGCTTCTCCCTCTCTCACTCCCCCTGCTTGTGTTCCCTCTCTGGCTGTGTCTCTCTCTGTCAAATAAATAAAATCTTAAAAAAAAAAAAAGATGGCAGGGGACAGAACTTCATAGACGCCAGGTGTTCCCCTTATCGCCGTCTCTCTGTTAACTCCGTTAGGGCAGAGTTCCAAACTCCAGGCGAAGGTCTGACGCAAGCGGACTCACAGAGCGTGGGATTTTGGAGGGCTGGTGAAGCTGATTTCGCCTCTTCCATCACACTAGCCCCTTCCATTCCAAAAAACTGGTTCTGTAAATAATTCTAAAACTTGTATGGAACCACAAAAGACCCTGAGTAGCCAAAATCATCTGAGAAAGAAGAACAAAGCAGCCAGCATCCCAGTCCCAGACTGTGGACGACACCCGAAGCTGTAGTAATCCAAACAGTGTGCTGCTGACATTGCAAAAACAAACAACAGCAACAACAAAAACATAGATCAGTGGAACAAAGTAGAGATTCCCAAATAAACCCATGACTGTTTGGTCAATTACTCTTCAACAAAGGAGGCAAGAATAGCCAGGGGGGAAGGACAGCCCGTTTGGTGGATGGTGCTGGGAAAACTGGGCCGCTGTCCAACACCATGCACAGAAACAAACACAAAATGGATTAAGGACCTAAAAGTGAGACTGTAGACCATAGAATTCCTAAAATATAGGCAGTAAACTCTTGGACATCAGCCTTAGCAATATTTTTCTGCACATATCTCCCCAGACAAGGGAAGCAAAAGCAAAGATAAACTACTGGGACTATGTCAGACTAAGAAGGTTTTGCACAGTGAAGGGAAAAATCAACAAAACAAAGACAACTTACTGAATGGGGAAGATATTTGCAAATAGCATATCTGATACAGAATTTATTTTTTTAAAAGATTTTATTTATTTATTTGACAGACAGAAACACAGCCAGAGAGGGAACACAAGCAGGGGGAGTGAGAGAGGGAGAAGCAGGCTTCCCGCCGAACAGGGAGCCCGATGTGGGACTCGATCCCGGGTCTCTAGGTTCATGACCTGAGCCGAAGGCAGTCACTTAATGACTGAGCCACCCAGGCACCCCTGATACAGAATTTAGATCCAAAATATATTAAATGACTCATATACCTCAACACCAAAACACAAGTAAATTTTAAAATAGGCCAAGAACCTGATGCAACATTTCTCCAAAGAAGACATCCAGATGACCAACAGACACATGAACACGTGCTCAGCACACTCAGCCTCGGGGACGTGCAGACCAAATCCACAGTGAGAGATCGCCTCACACCTGTCAGGATGGCTACAGTAAAAAAGAGAAGAAGCAACAGGTGTTGGGGGGAGGTGGCGAGAAAGGAACCCTCGTGCACTGCTGGGAATGTAAATCAGTGCACCCCTTGTGAAAAAAGAGTGTGGAGGTTCCTCACAAATTAGAAATAGAGTCGCCGCGATTCTATTTCTAGGTATTTACCTGAAGAATACAAAAACACTAATTCCAAAGACTTATGTACCCCAATGTTTATTGCAACATTATTTACGATGGACACGGCATAGGGGCGCCTGGGGGGCTCAGTCATTGAGCAATCTGCCTTCGGCTCAGGTCATGGTCCCGGAGACCCGGGATCAAGCCCCACATCGGGCTCCCTGCTCGGCAGGAAGCCTGCTTCTCCCTCTCTCACTCCCCCTGCTTGTGTTCCCTCTCTGGCTGTGTTTCTCTCTGTCAAATAAATAAAAAAAAATCTTTAAAAAAAAAAAAAGCGAGTCCTGTTGAGCAGAGAGGAGCTCGCTTCCTTCCTGGGGGTGGGGCTCAGATTCTCGCCCCTCATGAGAATCATCGCCCTGGGATTAAGGAGTCCTTCCGGGAAATAGGAACTTTTGGTGTTTCCCCGCCTCACAGTGGCTGAAGATCAGAGCCCACCGTGAGTGCCTGCCCTGGTTCCTGGGAGGAGGAGCTCCCTCTCTCGCAGTAGAACGTGACCTCTGATGGCTTTCTGGGAGGGATGGGATGAGGACGGGATGGCGGTGGGCCAGACCTTCACAGCGCTCCGCTCTGGGGACACGGGATGCTCCAGGACTGGGGGAAGAGGTGACTTCTCTCAACATCCACGTGTTCGTCCATTCGTTCATTCACTCGACAAGCGCTGATGGGGCGAGGGGCTGATGAAGGCCCGCCCTGTCATGACGAAGCTGGGGCTTGCAGGGCCCCTCAAATGATTTTCATGCGGAAAATGAAAGACTGGAGAAGGTGAAGTTTGGTGGGACGTTGAGATACGAATGTGACGCTTGAGCAGAGGCTGGAAGGGCGATATGAGACCCACATCGGGCCTGCCGTCCTCCTCGGGTAAACATGCAGCCGCTCAGATGGGGCCTGGACGTGGCCAGCTGGGGGGCGTGATCGGGCACGGAGAGCCCTGGGGGTGGGAGAGAATTGGGAGAGGCCGAGGGGAGCAGGCCAGCGTCTCGGCCTGGGGCTTGCACTCTCCACAGGAGCGCGGAGGGCAGGAGCCGTGGGGGTTTTGGGGACAGATGTGATTTAACCACACTTTTTTTGAAGTCTCTGTGATTCATTGGATGGATTTGGGGTGGAAACTGGACGTGGCCAGTAAGGAGGCCGCCGGGCGGTCTGGTGGGAGCTCAGGAGCCCAGGTGGCCTCCTCAGACAGGGTCTCAGCCAGGCAAGCCTGCCCCCCCCACCCTACAGGGCAGAGAGGACGAGGCTGCGCTCTTTCCCAAGACCGGGACGGGAAGAAAAGCCTCCGCTTTCACCAGCCTGCTGAGGCAAGTTTACACAACCCTGACACAAACCTGCTCTGAGGAAAACCCTAGAATCCAGCCTCCGCGCCCACCCGCCGTGGCCCCCAACGTTGTAGCTCTGTGTCACGGATTGTGACATTCCGATTACCAAAGCGACGGCACGGCTGAAACAGACGGTTGCTCAAGGCCTGTTGCCTCTCGGGGCTCGGGCCCGGGGCAGTCCCTCCACCCCAACACTCCCGGTGGCTCCATGGGGCCCCAAACCCTGTCGCAAAGATCCCTTCTCAGCTACAGGAGACAGGGCACAGGAGCACCTGGGGGGGCCTGCTGCCTCCTTCCTGGGAACACCCCAGAACTTTCCACCCATGCCCCCAGAACTGTCATGTGCACATCAGAGACACAGGGGCCTCTTACCGAGGCCTGAGGGAGCAGCATGGGGCCAGTTCCAGCCCACCCTCCTCTCCTCCTCCTGCCTCCTCCTGCCCCTTCCCCGGGCTGCGCACTCCTCCCTCCCTCAGTCTACATTCTCTCTCCGAGTCTTCTCCTCTCGTGCTGCCTTCGGCCCTCCTGGTCTCAGTGCTGAGGGGCAGTGCCAAGGAGCGAGGTGTTTCCAGGAAGGACAATGCCTTTGAGGAGTAACTCAGGGTCCTCTAGCCAGCAAACGACCCCTCCAAAGCAGAGCACGTGCGGCTTCGCCAGCCCCCGGAGGGAAGCATGAGGGCAAAGAGGAAGGCTTATGGCTCTCGAGCCTGGAAAAGAGAAGCAAGCGAGGTCATGGCAACTGCCTTCAAGTAATGCTGAGGCTGGGGAGAGGGGGTCCCCCCATGGCAAGGCCACCCACACCCCCCGGGGAGAGGGGGTCCCCCAGGACAAGGCCACCCACACCCCCCGGGGAGAGGGGGTCCCCCAGGACAAGGCCGCCCAGCTTCTGCCTGTCCCCTTGGCGTGGGTGGAGGCAGAGAGAGAGAAAGAACGCCAAGGCAAGCACCTGCAGATCGATGCCAAGATGAGTTTTGAAAGGACAAGAGCTGAGCTACTGTGTGCCCCGCGCTGTTAGCTAATCAGAGAAATCAGAAGCATAGTCTGGTTCACTTTCTTTTGACTTAGATGACTTTTTATATTGGCCAAGATAAAATGTTGAGTCCTAGTTATTTTTGCACTGGGCTCCTGGTAGACATCCCATTGAGTCCACACCTCTTCCTGGTTCCCAGAGCCCCGACATGCACGTTGGCCTGGCCAGCAGCCCACCTGAGATGTCTCCCTAAAGGGCAAGGTGTTGTCCCAAAGACAGTGGTGTTGGTGTCCCTCGCTGGGTAATGCACCATTGGCCAGAGCGCTCTGTCAGACTAACCCTGATGGGCAGGCAAGCCCCGGAGTTCCGTGAGCCTCCTGTAGACGGGAGGGTGGAGATGTGTAAGCGGTGGGGAGGGGTCCGCCCCTGTGGGTGCAACAGTTGGCTTAGGCATGGGTGGTCTGGAGCTCAGTGATCCGGTGCCTGAAACAAAGTAGGCGATGAGGGGCCACTTCAGACAAAGAGGGCAAGGGCACAGCAGGGGCAGAATCCGGAAGTACAAAAGTCCACGAGGACACTAGGGAGTGTTCCAGAATGGCTGGAGACCAGAGCTGAGAGTGGAGGGCAGGCGGCAAACGCTGCAGAGAACACGTCCAGTCTCTGTGCTCTGTGGCTCCGGCAGTCCTGGGTCCGACCGCTTATTTCACAACGGGGGCCACGACCTGGGGGCAAGTTCCCTCTGGTCCAAATTGCACTTTCCAGGTGGACATACTGGGCGTCAGACAGGAGAGGCCACTTGCTCAAACTCACAGAGCCAAGAAGCAATGGGGCCAGGAGGCCAACCAGGCGCAGTGGGCTCCAGGCTGGGGCTTCCCATTGCCCTCAGGTGCCTCTGGCTGGTGAATTCTTACCAAGTTCGGAGGCCTTAACGTTTCTTTAAACGGGATTTAAGTTCAATCAGCGGTTCAGTTGGCTATTTTGAAACTGAATCATGGCTGGCGAATACTTTCACAACAGCAAATATGCTGGGTTTTGCTCCTATTAGCTGCATGTTGTTCTCCAGCTCCTTCTGCCAGGACTCTGAATCTCAGAACGGGTCACAGACCCGTGCGTGCTGGCTCCAGTCTGTGCAACAACGGCCTGGTCCTGATCCAAGCTTTTCAAGGTCTCTGGGGAAAGACAGAACTCAACTGCCCTTGCCCTGTCCAGCTCTCGTCCACCTTACCCAACTCCACCCTAAAATTAATCTCATCTTTGCTTGGGTTTAGAATGCCCGTCGCTGCTGTGGCTGCAGCAGCAAGCAGCTGGCCGGTGACAGCCGTGACTTCCTGCGCACGGTAGGGTCTTTCTGGGACTGCTGCTGGATGTTGAGGGCTTGCTTGGTCGCAGGCGCCGGTACCGAGAGCTTCCCGTGTTCTTTTAGACTACCTGGCCCTCACACCAACTTCGGAAGAGAGGGGCCATTGTCATTCCCACTTTATTAACGAGGAAGCTGGGACTTGGAGGGTTAGGGTGATTCATTGAAGGTCTGACAGTGAGTACGTGCTAAAACTGGGACCTGGACCCAGAACCCTAACCCAGCCCTCATGCTCTTGGCCACTACCCTTTCAGGCCTTCCAACCCTTCCAGATCCCACTCAAAGCTCTCCTCCATCGCATCAAACCATCTGGAACATTAAAACTGATGACCCCTGGGTGTTCACCTAGTCCAAAATCTTCAAAATAAATTTCTTTAATTCCTTTGGGTTCTTCAAAAACAAAGACAACAGAGCTCCAGACAGGCAAAGTGTTTCACCCTCTCAGGTCACCAAGCAAGAGAGGCTTTTCCTGACCATTTCTCCCCTGTCATCTAGGTTGGGGTCACCCCAAGACCCCCTTCTCTGGGTGCTGAGTTCCTTCCTCTTCTGCCAGTCCCATGCCATCCCACCTCAGCCCTCCTTACTTTCCTCCTCCCTCAGCTTTACCTTCGATCCACACCCCGCAGACGTAGCAGGTGACCTAGCAAACCTCCCACCCCAGGCCTCAGTGGTCAGAACTTGTCCCTTCCCGGATTCCGTCCTCAATCCCAGCTTCCTACTTGCCTCAACAGGGCTTGGCAGCGAGTACATGGAAAGTGGAAAGCTCCCCTTCTTATCTGTCATCTCTGGGGCCTAGAAAATTGCCTAATCTTTCTCAAATCTTGTCACAAACTCTGCCCTCTGGCCTGTCCCTCCTGCCGAAGAGGAGCCCATGGGAACAGCCACAGAGGGTCAGCCGGAGACCAGGGCTGGGTGCTGGCTGCTGCTTCTACGGCGTCCTAGTCTGCTCAGCTGCTAGAGTTCAAAGCCATAGACTGGGGGCTTGAACAACACACACGTATTTCTCACCATTCTCAAGACTAGAGGTCTGAGATCAGGGTGTCAGTGTGCTCGGGTCATGGTGAGGGCTGTCCTCCTACCTTGAAGGCAGCACCTTCTTCTGTGTGCTCAGGTGGCCTTCTCTTGATGTGTGCTTATGGAGAGAAGGCAAACTCTCTCTTTCTTTGTCTTCTTCTTATAAGGGCCCTAATCCCATTGGGAGCAACCCAGTCTAGCAACCTGATCTACCTCTAATTACCTCCAGACATCACCACGCTGGCAGGCAAACAAACGCTTGGCCCATAACACTTAGGTACCCTGACACCAACCACATGGGGTGTGACCCCAAAGGGGCACCCCATCTTCCTCAGACTGAACTCAGCACCAGGCAGGGATTGAAGGCAGGGACGCCCCCAGTGACTTCTGCTGAATCACACTGAATGCATTTCTCATGGGGCACACAGACCCTGTCCCCCAGGGAGACAATTCCTGCCCTCAGGGGCCATGCTCCTTCCTCTGGGGAAGGGACCTCCTGGGACCATTTATACAGAATCTAACCTATAGCCACACTGATGGCCGTGTGTTC
>PITA01035638.1:0-10306 GCA_004023965.1 Spilogale gracilis | reverse complement strand
GGAGATACACCCTGCAGGACAAGGCCCGGGGCGGGGACGGGGGGCTGCTCTCCCCACCATGTGGACCGCAGGCCCCGAGGCCAGGCTGCCTGACGCCGAAGCAGCTGGAAAAGTTGGGCAGCGTCTTACTCCGGCTTCTTAAGTTCAAGGCCAAGAAGCAAAAGGGATGTCTGCACACGTGCTCCGGACACCAAGGCCGCCGCGGGACCCTGAAGGAGCAGGTGGGGCCACAGTCCGTGCGCTCACCCGGCATCCATCTCACCAGTCCCAGGGCCCTGGCCGCCCCCTGCACACGGGCACCGTCCTCCCCGGGGCACGTCCCGACCAGTCCCAGGGCCCTGGCCGCCCCCTGCACACGGGCACCGTCCTCCCCGGGGCACGTCCCGACCAGTCACATGCTGCTGCGCGCTCTCATTGGGGGTGGACCCGGCCCCCAGGAGGTGGGGGACCCCGGGGTTCCGTTAGGGCCCACACAGACCAGGCCACTGGCTCCGCGTGTCCCTGCACCGCTCCTTACTCTAACCCCCCAGGGCACGTTGTTCCTCTCCCACAAAGAAAAGGAGGCTCCAGCACAGGGACACAATCCCCCCTGCAGTCCCCCAACTTCTGAAGGCTGACAGTGCTCCTTCCTCAGACCCGCACGCATCCCCAGACTGGACTAGGTTCCGGCCGCAGTCGGCCAGTCCTAACCTCCGGGGCCTCGGGGCCCTCCTCCCGCTCAGCCCTGCTCTGCACGACGGACCACACTTCTGTCACGGCATACTTCAGCCAAGAAGAAACCACTGTTCTAAATCCGAGCTGCCCTCCTGGTGGCCACTAGCCCTAAGCGGCTATTTAAATTCAATGCATTAAAATGAAACACAGTGTAAGATGCAAGGAGCGTCTAGGTGCCTCCTTAGGTTGAGTGTCTGGGTCTTGATTTCAGCTCAGGTCCTGGTCTCGGGGTTGTGGGATCAAACCTCGTGTCGGGCTCTGTGCTCCGCATGGAGGCTGCTTTTCTCTCTCTTCCTCTGCCCCTCCCCCTGCTCATGCTTACTCTTTTTCAAGTAAATAAATAAATAAATAAATAAGTTCTTTAGAAAAATTTAAGATGCATTTGTCAGGTGCACTAGGCCCATGCAGGTGCTCAATAGTCACCCCCGGCGGGTGACGACCACAGCATGACCAGCGCCGTTCTGGATGGTGTTATGATGTATCATTTACATCAGTTTCTTAGGGCATCCGGGGGGAGACACATTAGCTGTTCGGTCAACATGGAAATCCCATCTCTCTGTTAACCTGGAAAACTCCCCGTCTTCCCCCATGCCTAAGGGAGCCCATAAAAGAAGGCAAAAATCAAAAATAAAAGCAATCAGGGGGTAATGGTAAAGAAAAGAATGGATACAGTTATGAGATGGAGCTTAAAAGCAAAACACAAACTTTAGATCTCCTGGTTCCTTTACACTTAAATATCTCAGGACCACTGCGTGATTTTTCATTTACCGCCCCGCCTCCCGCCTCCCCCCCAAGCCAAGAAGGGGCAGGAAGCGTTGCAAGAGAATATCCAGCGAGCGGCTCTGGTTCTTACTTACTTGCTGATCCGAGACTTTACCCGCTGCCAAGACCGTATCACATTCTGCCTACCTCAACTCTCCAGGTATTTTATGTTTGTTTTATATTTTGCATCTTAGAGAATTTTCCAAACAAATACGTGAATTACCCTCGATGTGAGAAGCTATGAAAATTTTATTTTTTATAAGTCCCTTTGTTTGCTCACGTAATTTGATATTTTATTCCACTCTCAAGGAAGGAATATCGTAATGACCGGTTCCTTTGTCTGGACTATATGGGCATTAGAGATTACTCTGTCCTGGTATAAATCTCAGATTAATTTTCAGTGTTCTTCTCAATCCCACCACCCCCTTAACCAAAAACAGAACTCTACCTGTAGGCACCAAATTAGAGAGGTTTGGTTTGCTAGCAGGAAGCAATAGTCCCCTGCAACCCAGACGCTGCCCAGGGCCTTGGCCTGGCGGACGGGGCCCTGGGCTCAGATCCCAGGCTGTGTGCCTATGCCCTGAGGAGGCAGCGGATCCTCCCGCACCGCTGGGGCTGTCCTGCTCACATCCCGTGGCACCTCCCCTTCTGGCCTTGGACCAAATGGTTCTCATGGTGTTTTAGTGCCTCGTTCCTGAGCCGCATGGCCAGCCGAGGATCACCAGGCATCTGGGAGGCACGTCAAGGTGAAGGATAGAGGCTGCTTCAGACAAATGACAAAAAGAAACAGGTCACCAAACAGGGGACAAAGAAAAGTTTGGGAGAGAACAACAAGAACAAATTAATATCTTCAGAATGACAAGAAAAGGGGCCACATTCGTGAATCAGAGAGGATGCCATAAAAAGGGAACAAAGAACAACCAACCCCCCCCACGTTTTAGAAGTTGACTACAGAACAGATGAGCTTGGCAGAAAGCGTGGGGATGAAGGCGAGTGATGTCCTGTAAAGCATCACCAACAGAAGAAAGCTAGGGAACAGGAACGAAAGAAAGTTATTCTCATCACAGGAAATGGTGGTGAGGGGAATATTTAGAGAACTTCCCAAAACTTTAGGATACATGTTTTCAGATCCAATGACCACAGTAAATGCTCAATAAATAGAAAACAGCCCATCCAGAACGCTACAGATCAAGAGAAGGTCCTAAAAGCTTCTAGAGAGTAAAGGCAGACATTATACAAGATACTGGAAATACACAATGCGTTGGAATTCTCAAAGCAATCCTGCAGGCTGGAATAAAATGGAAAATAATGTCTTAGAATTGTGGTAGAAAATAACTTTAAATTTTACTTTCTTGATCACTATTAGTTTATTGTATCCAAGAGGCAATTCGGTCACATGGCTCAGTATCCAAAGGGCATCAGGGCTGCTGGGTGACTCCGTCGCTTGAGCGTCCTACCCCTGATTTCTGCTCAGGTCGTGATCTCACTGTCACGGCCCAGAGCTCCATGCTCAGCAGGGAGGATGCTTGAAATTCTCTCTCTCCCTCTGTCCCTCCCTCGCTTGCTCTCTCTCTTTCTCTAAAATAAACAAATAAATCTTTAAAAAAAAATACCCAAAGAGCATGAAAAGAGACAGTTTACCAAAACTGCTTCCACGCATATCCCACACTCCGCTAGCCTCTCAGAGTTTCTCTGTGCGAATGCACACAAACCACCGCCTTTCTCACAAAAGGGAAAGCACACTAGTTTCGTTTTCCACATGTTGCTTCTTTCAGCTAATAATCATTATATAGTGATTATTATATATAAAAATGCTGCAAATCATTTCAAAGAATACATAGATATCTTTGTTGTTCTTTGGAAAATTATTTTTTTTTAAAGATTTTATTAATTTGACAGAGAGAAACACAGCTAGAGAGGGAACACAAGCAGGGGGAGTGAGAGAGGGAGAAGCAGGCTTCCTGCCGAGCAGGGAGCCCGATGTGGGACTCGATCCCTGGTCTCTGGGATCATGACCTGAGCCGAAGGCAGTTGCTTAACCAACTGAGCCACCCAGGCACCACCTGGAAAATTATTTTTAACCAAGAACACTATAGTCAGCCAAACTATCGATCAAGTATGAGGGTAAAGACATTTTCTGACATATAAACACTTGGAAAAGGCATTCTTTCCCGGAAGCTACTGCAGGACGTGTTCCAGCAAAATGAGAGAGTAATCTGAGGAAGAGGACAATATGGCATCTAGCAAGGAGGGATCCAACAACAACAGAGAAGTAGGAAGTCTCAGATGGTGGCAAAGGGAAGGACAGCGAAAGTCTGGAGAGGGTCTATAGGACAGATGTCTCTGGGGGCCCATATCCTGGACAGGAAGGGGAAATGGTAGGCTGTCTGGTCTGTGGGATCACACAGGGAATGGTACCGTGAGGGGTCCTGTTGAAAAGTTTTTGAAGAATTGGATGTGACAGATATGTAGACAGGAGAGCAATTGGGAAAAAAAAACTACAAGTCTTGAACTCTGGAAAAGTCAGAAAGCTGTCCAAGGACAGAAATGTCAGAGCGTGCGGCCTGGCTCACAGCCACCCTATGTGTGACGTCACCGTCACCACCTGCCTTTACAAGGTGCCCGTCCTCATGCTGAGGTCTGTTCATGAAAGAGCTCATGTACCCTCATAAACCCCTATGGGAAGTGCACTCAAAACATTCCCATCTTCCCTTCAGGACAACTGAGGCACAAAGAGGTGAAGCAACTTGCCCAAGGTCACAGAGCCCATGGCAGGACCAGCGTGTGGACGCGGGAATCACCTTACCGCCACCATACTCTCCACCCGTCTGTGCTTCTACTACAACATAGCTGTGGTGTGAAGACGAGGGGAGACAGAAGTGGGGGGAGGGCCTAGCGGGGACCCCCTCCTCTTAGCCAGGAAGCCAGCGGTCCGTGGCTACACTCGAGAGATCAATAGGGTGCACGTGCTGTCATTTATAAACACAGAGCTAATCACCAGATCAGTCAGGGTCTCGTCGGGCCGTGAAGATATGCGCAGTGATATGAGAAGCCATTGGAGAGTTTTGATTAGAGAGGCGACACGAGCCGACATCACCCAGCTGCTGTGTGGACAATGGCCTCAGAATGTGGGGCAAGGGTAAAAATATGTGTTACCTTAGGTAAACAGACATTGCATTTCAGAAGTCAAGAGAATAACAATAATAATAATAAAATGAGGGGAGACATCACAAGGACAGAAGAATACCGACTCTCCCATGAACCGTCAAGCCTGATGGCCGGAGATTCAGCTGGGGACAACAGCTCCAGAGATGAGAAGCAAGTCGGCTTGACTGAGGGACACAGGCCGTAGCTGGGCCTTGGACGGAGCCAAGAGCAGACCCAGGAAGGGGCAGCATCTGGATGCTGGACGGGCACCTTCTTAGTTACCTGAGGCAAGTCACGAGCACCTGGGAGCCTGCTTCTGTCAGACAGAGAGGGACACTGACCTCCGCTGCTGGGACTCAATGTAATTACGGCGGAAGCTTCTGGGTGCGTCTGGCACCCGGCAGGCCTCTGAAGCTACCTCGGCTCCCACCTGCCCCCTTTCCAGCCCTGAACCCTGACAAGGCTCGTGAGTGACAGGCTCAACTGGCATCTAGGTCCCCTGGTTTCCAGCCGCCAGGCCATCTCTCCAGGCCACCCACACACAACTCGCAGCCCCAACCAGGAAACCAATGAATCATGAGGGTCCCCCAGAAGGGGGAGAGGGAGACAGCTGGCTCTCTGACAGAAATAGCTATGGGGTGGGGCCCGCACGCCCTCAGGACTGTCCACAGCTGAGTGTCTTTGATTCTGCTCCAACCAGAACCATCTTGCTGGGAATCACCGAGACGACCCAAGGTCACAGGCCCCGCGTGCAACTCCCCGACAGCCCAGAGTCAGGGAGAGCAATCCGCCGTGAGCACCTGTCCCGTCATGTTCCCAGTGCTCATGGGTGGTGCACCAGGCAGAGTGCGTCTGTTGGGGAAAGATGAGCTCAGGAAGGGCCCCTGCCTGTGTTAGAACTGGGGGCAGGACAGCTCTTCCCACAGGGCTCGGCGTCTGCCTCCCCTCAGCCCTCCCCTCTCCTGGGAAGAAGGGGGCGCGACAGTGTCCCAGCTCACAAACCACCAGATGACACCATCCAGTGGGTGGCCGCCATGTTTGTCGAGGCCAGCCCACTCCAGAAAAGCAGCCACCCCTGGAACAAAGGCATGAGGGGGACAGTTCGGCCATAGCGACATGACAGGGGTTTTAGGATGAGAATGTCCTTATGTACAAGACAACCCAGAAGGAAGCATGGGGTCATCCCACATCGGGGTCCCCAGATGCAGAGCCTGAGGCAGGGGTTTGTGTGTGGGTCTGTATCTGGGGAGCACAGCTAGCAGAAGGGGCGGGAGGTGGCCTCCCCCGGAGTGTGCCCTCAGTCCCATCCCTCAGGGACCTCTGCAGCCAGAACGGCACCAGAGTCCTTCCAACTTGAAGCGGCACCAGAGTCCTTCCAACTTGAAGCGAGGGGAGGAGACATTTTATGTCCTCACAGCCCTGGTGACAGCTGCAGGCTGCGGGGGGCGGGGACAGGCTGGGGTCATACCCCTCCCCCACAGTGACTCCTGGGTGGCCGCAGGCACTTTTCCCCTGACAGGGCAGCTGTGAACCCCCACCAGCAGGCGCTCCCAGGCCAGGGAGTCAGCACCCGCCCACAGGAGGGAGCTGGGGGCACCATCTGCGCCCCAGGGACGGCATCCCAGTGGGTCGCTCTTGGAGAGAAGGCGGAGGGGACAGTGGCAGGGAGGGCACCGTGCTGCGAGCAGGGAAGGGAATCGGACCAGGGCCTGACCACAGGGGACGACTCCCTCACCACCACGGTCACAGGGCCCCGCAGAGTTCATTCCTAAGGCAGCTTGTGTGTTATTTTATTTTATTTTTTAAAATTTCGTGGTGGCTCTCCATCTGAGAGGGACACTCTAAATCGCCTGGGCATCGTGAGAGCAGTGCTGAATGACAAATTTGGGATGTTACCAAAAATCGGGAGCTGGGTGTTAAACACGCAGGAGGGAAAAATATATCTGCTTTCCAAACACCTTTCCCCAGGGTGTGAGAAACAATGCTTACGCCTTCAGCGGCCATGAGCATCTCCGAGTGCTTCCCGGACCTTTTTCCTGACAACATCTTGCCTGAATTCCACCTTAGAAGCAAGCTACTTGTGTTGATGCATCCACACTGTTTTCTAGTTACACGTCCATTTACTATGAACCGGCCTCAGGTTAAACCACAATGTAGTTACAGGAAAAGGAATGTGTTGGCCTCCACCGGCCAGGGCACTGCTCCCCGAACCCTCCGCAGGGGCAGCCGAGCTCCCCTCCCGCCACGACCACCGGCTTTCCTTCCTGCCAGGTGACCCTGCCCGTGGGGCCCAGGTCATCCCAGCCCAGAAGGCTCGCTTACTCTCTCAGCGCATTCCCGGACGCCTGACCTGTGTCCACCCACCCTCTGCTACTGTCTGAAGCAGTCCCAGTTTTCATTCAGGCCCCTTCACCTCCCCAAGGGCTTCGGACAGCGGCCAACTTGCCCCATTTCCAGGATGGGCCTGACGGGTCACCAGGTAGAAGTCCCCCCGCCCCGCGCACCCTCGCCCAGGGACTGCCGTGGGTGGCTGAGTCAACGGTCCTGGTTTGGCTCGGGGGGAGCCAGGGAGCCGCGTGGAGATTCGTTGGGGAATCAAGAGAGAGACTGGGTGTGGGCTCATGGGAGGCACTGTGGGAACATGTCAGCCTGAACGTGAGGCCACCCAACGACGACAGCTCAGCTGAGCCAGCTGCAAGGTGCTATGGAGAGACACAGCCCTGGTGGGGCTGGCCGGGAATCCGTGCTCCAGCCCACATATTTCCCTTGAGGAGGCCGGTCCAGGTCAGCGCTTCTGTCACTTCAAAATAACTCAAAATACCACTTCCTCCAGGAAGCCACCTTTGATTGCCATTTCTAGTCACCTCAATAAACTGGAACTTTCTCATTTCCAAATTTTTTGGGCACAATACCCATGGCCTTTAAATATCAGATTTCTTCCTAGCTTCTGTTACTGTTGTTGATCTACAGGTCAGACCCCTTTCTGACCCAACTCTTCATGGTGGATCGTGTTCGGGTCCATCCCTGAATCCCAATCTCCCTAGGGCAGGGGTTTGGAGAGGCTGGCATGCATCTGCTGAATCAATGAGCAAGTAAGAATGTATTGCACTTAAGACGAGTTTGTTAATTTTCATAAGAACTCAAGAACTCAACGGCGAACAGATATTTCCCATCTGAATCGTGCTTCTAATGTTTACAGCTGGGAAATATAATTCAATTTGCGGTAAAACATACAACATTGCCCCTGCTCCCTCCAACCTTATAGATCCCTGCCACTCAGCACTCACATCAAGCCAACTTGTGGTTTGTTTTTATCAGGACGGTAGGTGGGTGGGCTCACATTTACTCACTGTATGGATGTTGTCACTTTCTTTAATCTTGCCTGCCAAGGGGGGGATTTCTTTCTTCCACTTTAGAAACATGAAGAGACACTCATGGGGGTTGAGTGACTCACTTCCCCAGGATCGCATAGCTCGTCCATGAGGTGTGTGCATTTTCATAGCCCAGGACTCCCTGTCTGAATCTGTCACTGCCTGCCACCGTCTCCCTGGCTGGGGGGCAAGACCACGGCTTCCCAATCCTTGGGACCTCAAGGATGCCAACCCAGGAAGCATCCCTAGTCTTTGCTTCCAATCCAAACCAGCAGAGATGAGGTAGACCTTGGGAGCTCTCATTCTTCTCGTTTCTTTGTCCCCAAGCACCAGCAGAGAGACAAGGCCCCGGGATCATTCATCCGTCCCCTTTGGCCTCTCAGAGAACACCTGTTTGGTGTTACAGTCAAATATATACCCAAGCGACCGTCCTCACGGGGGCGGGGATTGTAGTCAAGCTACTACATTTAGCCAGTGCCGTTATTTAGCCAAATGTTCTTTAAGTCCTGGTACTTCTTTTGTTTGTTAATTAGCGGAACACACTGCAGAGCACCCTAGCACATGTCTGACTGGGGCGAGGGATATCGCCTGCCTGGGCGTCCCCTTCTAGAGGGAGCAAATTATGCTGAGGAGAGGTGACTCCTCAGGCAGTCAGGGAGCAAAAGCAAGAGAAGCCAGGTGGAAGCAGGCAACTTTGGCCTGGGTGATGGGGAAGGTCTCACAGAGGACAATCTGCAGTGGGTTTTCAGGGATGTGTAAGAGTTTGCCTGGAAAGCCCTTTCTTTTTTCATACAGAGAAAAACCGAAGTCTTGATCCGTTTCAATATTCAAGCAATACTGATTGACAGCCCTTGTCCATAAAAGCAGAATCGACTAAAAACGCGGAAGAACTGGTTATAGAGCAGACTCGGGGTAAATGGCTGCCTGGTGAAACCAGAGCCCACAGCCTACATGGCCTGAAGCTTTCCCATGAGCACAGCATGGTATGCGGACGAGCTCCACATCATATCGGAACACTTGGGAGGGAGCGCAGGAGAGGGAACGAACTGCACCTACAGTGAGCGTGCACACACACACACACACACACACACACACACAGGACGCTGAGATGGTAGAAAGGGGATGCAGAAAAATCAGGTGTCCTTTGTCACTGGGGCCCAACGGGCTCCCCTTCCCCGGGGGAGCTGCACAGCCAATCCCAAAAGCAAATTCCCCATGTCACCGGTTTGTTTCACCGGAAGGTTGGATCCCCAGAGGGAAAGGCACTGGTCCAGCGCACACAGTGCTCCTGTAATTTGCTACCCTTAAAGTTCGCCACCAACATGTCAAATAAACTGCCCAGAAAACTTGGATGAAAGCCCCTCTAGGGCTCCTGGACCGGTTCTTAGGCTCGCTCCAGAAACAAGATTCACAGTGACCCCAAGCTCCTGCTCAAGCCGCACCTGCGTGACAATCGATGACCCATGGTCACAGACAAGAAACAGGCCATTTCGCCAGGGCCATGTGGCCTCCGGGGACCATCTATGAGCCTCCGGGGGCCGGCCTACTCCACCTCCAAAGCGGCACCACAAGGCTGGGCGCTCGCCCCGGACCCCGAGGGTCTCCCCAACCCGTCCCCCCCCCACCCCCGCTCCGCGCCGCCACCCCAGCTCGGCTCCCGAGAGGAGGACACAGTGGCCCGAGGGAGCCGGGGCGTGGGGGAGGGCTCAGCGTCGCCAGCCTGTCCCCCAGGGGCCGGAGGACCGGTGTCTGACCGGCGGACATCCTGCGGCCCGCGGCCCTGCCCGGACAGAGCGACCGACCGATGCGCGACCGCGGCTGCGGCGTCCCCGCTCCGCGCGCCCCGCGCCCCGCGCCCCCCGGGCCCGCCGGCAGCCCACCTCGCGCGCGATCTGGTTCAGCGCGTCGTCCTCCGCCGTCAGCCGCTCCCGGTTGGGGAGCCGCTTGCGCCCCGAGCCCTGCGTGCCCATGGCCCCCGGCCGCGCCGCCCGCTGCTGCCGCGGAGCCCGCCGCTCCCGCCGCTCGCGCCCCTCTCGGGCCGCCCCGGGCCCGCTCCGCCCCTCCCTCCGCCGCGGCGTCATGGCGTCAGCCTGCGCGGGCCGGGGACGCGGGGACACGCCGGAGGGTGGGGGGGACACGGGGCCGGGGGCGCGGGCACACGCCGGAGGGTGGGGGGGACACGGGGCCGGGGGCGCGGGCACACGCCGGAGGGTGGGGGGGACACGGGGCCGGGGGCGCGGGCACACGCCGGAGGGTGGGGGGGACACGGGGCCGGGGGCGCGGGCACACGCCGGAGGGTGGGGGGGACACGG
>PITA01035637.1:0-10310 GCA_004023965.1 Spilogale gracilis | reverse complement strand
ACAGGAAATAATTACAAATCTGTTAAGATACGGATGACCTATACATTGAAAACTGCAGAATATTACCGAAAGGAAATTATAAAAGATGTAAATAAATGGAGATACTGTGTTCATGGAATGGAAAATTCACTACTGTCACGACGTCAATGCCCCCCAGATCGATTTATACATTCAATGCAATCCCAATAAAAATGTCTTAAAAAAACTGAACCGTTGATTCTGAAATGGAGATGGAAATGCATAGCACTCAGAAGAGCCAAGACAAACTGGAGGCTCTGCGCCCGCCTGAGCCTTCTTGCAGAGCCAGAGTGAGGAAGACACTCAGGGCAGATGTCAAAACAGAGAAGCAGGTCAAGGACACAAGGCCCAGAGATAAACCCGCAGAGCGGCAACGGATGATCCCGCAAGCCCGACTGAGCGGAGAAGGGAGAGCCGGCCAGCTGACCGTGCTGGACCAGCTGCACACCCACGTGTGACCGGGCACACAACTCACATCCACACCTCAAACCACACACGAATACTAGCTTAAACTGGGCCACAGACCTAAAAATGGAAACTCTAAAATTATAAAGCTTCTGAGAGAAAGTCTCCATGACTTTGGATTAAGCACAGATTTTGTAGCTATACCACCAAAAGCAAGATACATAATTGGACAATATGGAAAATCCAAAACTGTATTGTTCAAAAAACACTATCACTAGCAGAATAAAAAAGAGGAGCGAGAGACCAGGAGCGCGTATCTGCCGTCACGTGCCTACTAACAGCTTATGCCCGGGATGTAGATAATGGTAACAGAGCCCGAATTACACACCCCTCCCCCAACCGCAACTGTAAGAAAGCTAATGGGGGGGGGGCACGCAAACAGACACTTCAACACAGATAAAAGGAGAGTGAACAAGCACGTGGAAAGACCCGTCGGTGTCACGAGCCATGAGGGAAACAGGAATTGAAAGGGCAATGAGATGAAGTCAGAGAATCTGCACAGCAAGTGCCCGCAAGGGTGTGGGGCGACAGGGCGCACCCCCGCAGGCAAGGTCACAGGCTACAACACACCTATCATCCCCTCCCGGCTACCGCCAGAGAGAAACGGGACTTGCACACCAATGCTCATGGCCAGGACCTGGCAATAACAAGTCTATCAACCGGGCGGGGAATAAGCCAAACGTGGTCTCTCTACGGAACGGAACAGGACTCAGCAAGGAAAGGCCAAAAGCTACTGATACACTCAATAAATATGCCGAGTGTAAGAAACCAGACACACACACACACACCCGCCAAAGGCTACTTCAGGATGGATTCCATTTACATGAAGTTTTCAGAAAACGCAAAGTAAGGAACAGTGAGGAAAAGCAGACGGGTGGCTGCGGAAGCAGCAGGAAACTCCCAGGGGCGACACTATGTTCTTGATCTCCCTTACGGCAGTTCTACGGGTGTGGAAAGATGTCCTGTCATAACAAATGTAC
The DNA here is from genome assembly GCA_004023965.1 of Spilogale gracilis. Taxonomy (NCBI): domain Eukaryota; kingdom Metazoa; phylum Chordata; class Mammalia; order Carnivora; family Mephitidae; genus Spilogale; species Spilogale gracilis. The sequence continues at coordinate 8,847 of PITA01035637.1, read as the reverse complement.
ACATAAACCACGTGTGACTTCAGGTGTGTAAATTCTATCTCGGGAAAGCTGCAAAAACAAAACGAACGGGGCCTGGCGAAGCTCCGCATGCCTCTCATTCCCTGGTCCTGTCCCCAGGTCTTGTGCCCCCCGGGAAGGCTGGCCTTTACTCAGGACCATCAGTCCCACCCAGGCCTTTACATGCCTGTCCCACGAAAACACGAAAAGCTGACTCCTACCTGTTTTACTCAGACCTAAACCCCACGCAGACGCTATCATCTCGTACGTACGTGAAACAGGCTTTTATAATCAGTATTACAATGGATTCTTATTGAAAATGTAGCCACAAAGTCACACTGGAAAGCATAAAACTATCTTGGGAAACAGTTGTTATAATTTTCAGAATTCAAACTTCATAGATGGTTTGCTGGTTCTTCACTACCTGCTCCAATAATTTAATGACCTTACAAAATCTGCCCAGGAACAGGAAGCAGGGAACTTTTATTTGCACAGAGAAATCCAACCAAGTTTTAAAGATGTTCACCTCTTCTTCTACGAAGTCAAATGCACACAAGAAAAAACCATCACTACCTGCCAGCCATGCCGGGGGGGACTGCGGGAGCACAGCTAAGTGTCAGTGATGGGTCAGAGCGGTGACACGGGGAAACGGGGTTTTAATTCCGGCATGACACATGTCCCCTCATCTAGAACTATATGGGGCAAAGGAACACACTGTACGCTGTGTTCTTTGTGATGGACCCAGAGCAGCTCTGAGAAGGAAGAGGACAGAAGTCGGTCATCTGGTACTTGCCGTCCTATTACAGAAAATGACTTTTTTTTTTTTTTTAATTTGACAGAGAGATCACAAGTAGGCAGAGAGGCACAGAGAGGAGGAAGCAGGCTCCCTGCTGAGCAGAGAGCCCGACGTAGGCCTTGATCCCAGGACCCTGAGATCATGACCTGTAACCCACTGAGCCACCCAGGCGCCCCAGAAAGTGACTTTTTAGAATTAAAAACAAACCCATTTGAAAAGATGCCCAATATACTGTACACTGAATTAAAAACTCATCCCCAGGGGAGCCATCCTGGAGGGCAGGGAGGGGTGGGAGCAGCACAAGACCCTCAGCAAACTCTGGGCAGTGGTGTTTTCGCGGATGTTCGCCGAGGTCCACACGGACCCAGCCACGCACTGCACACACAGCTCCCTGGACATCAGTTATAACCTCAGTCAAACGGTGTCTTCAAAGACACACGCAAAGCGGTTAGGTTGTAAATGCCTCACCAGCTTCAAGGCCCACAGTCCCCGAACCCCTGCAGGTCTCTGATGCGCTAAGCCTTCCTCTGATGTTGCCAAGGGTCCAAGAAACAACTTCACTCACAATATCCTTTCAAAGAAAAACAGTGCTGGGGGCGCCTGGGTGGCTCAGTTGGTTAAGCGACTGCCTCGGGCTCAGGTCATGACCCCGGAGACCCTGGATCGAGTCCCACATCGGGCTCCCTGCTAGGCGGGAAGCCTGCTTCTCCCTCTCTCACTCCCCCTGCTTGTGTTCCCGCTCTCACTGTGTTTCTCTCTGTCAAATAAATAAAATCTTTAAAAAAAACAAAAAACAAAAAACAGTGCTATTTCACCAAACTTAAGCGGGAAGTTGCAATTTAAAGAAGCCCTTTCCGTTGCTAGAACGCTAATGAAAATGCGTGGTATTTCCCAGCAAAGACCACCCTCCCTGCACTTTTCACCAACGTTCACAGGGGTCACCCACCTCTGCAGCAGCCTTTCTTAGGCCCATTCCCTGTGATGTGACTTACAGAGCAGCCCACTGATGGCTGCCCCCCGGAGCAGCCAGAAGGTGAAGGAAAGCCCTGCTGGCCATCAAGTGCCTGTAAGACCACGCACACACGCACCCCGATGACTGCTTACTTACACCTCAGCACCTCCACAATCAGGTTCATGTCAGTACTGAGCTTCTTGACGTGGTCCAGGTTAGCTACCGTGGTGATTGGCACATACTGATCACTGTCCATCTGCGATATAAGGTACATGTCACTAGCAAGGTTCTCCCTGCAGAAAGAAGACAAGAGCTGTTAATGACTCCTTCTCTAAAAGGACGCTTCCAAAGGGGAGCGAGCGTGGCACGGCATGGCTTCAGAGCCAGATCAGAGCTCCAACCCCATCTGGGCCTTGTCCTCTCTCGGACCTTAGGGAAAAAGTTTAAAGACATCTGGGGAGTCAGGGAGAGCGAAATTATAGTGCATCTTTTACAGTCACAATGAATGAGTGGGTAATCCCTTAAAAATGTATTTATAGCTTATCTTTGTTCTAAAAAGTGTTTGAGTAGCTTACTAAAAATACACATACAATCTTTTTAGGTAGGAAAATCCAGCTGGAAGCACAGAAAGGTAAGAAAGCTACGGACAGGCCAAGAAAGGCTGGGCCCAAGTGCCTGCGGCGCCCACTGTGCCGTGTGCAGCAGGAGCAGCGGCAGCACGCAGAGGGGCCCGGGCCCGATGACACAGCCCGCGGGCTCACGGCTGGCAGGCTGCAGGTGCCAGCGGCTCGGGGCTTTGGGCCTCTGGTGAGGCTCCTCATAAGAAGTGTCCATTAACAGGGCCACGTGCTCAGAACACCTCAACGCAGACCCACTGGTCCCAGGGAAGGCAGAGGACAGTCTCAAAGGTCCGCAGAGGGCAATGCTGCTCCGACCCCCCGTGTCGGGGCAGGAGGTACAGGGCGGAGCTCGTGCGAGATGCAGACCCTGCTCTTCCAGTTCCCGGGCTCTGAGCAGCCGCACCCCCTCTCAGAGCATGCCCCAAGGCCACGTGCCCCGCCCCGCTCCTGCATGCCGCCCATGGTCCCCACAGCGGCCCTCCTCAGACACCCTGTCAAAGTCTGAAGGCAGGCCCAGAGAAACGCTTGGAAAATCGCCATCGCTGACAGCAAACCTTACACATGGCCCATCAGTTATCTTCACACTCAAAGAAGGTTAGACGGACCCAATCCCACCTTCCCGTGCGCACGCTTCTGCCACTCGCGCTTTCAAGGCTCCACTCCCTTTGTCGACAGAAAAGGCACTGCTCCGGGTAAAGGAACAGAGTTACAACCATGAGTGGCACGTACACAGAACCACCTGCTATGGCAGGGTCTGGCGCCATAGGACACGTGTGCTCAGACTTCTCTGTGCTCAAGAACGTCTCTGGGAGGCCCCACCCGCAGAGTCTGATTCCATGGTTTGGGGGTGGGGGTTCGTGTCCAGGACTCTGGATTGCAAAAAGCAACCCAGGTCATGATCACCAGTGGATTTGTGGAGAACTGCGGGGACCACTGGCCTCGCTGATTCGGTTCGGTTCTCCCCATGTCAAAGGTTATTACTCTCCATACCCCCCTGTCCTATGAAGACACCAACAGCTGTCCGACCCTCCTCCAGTGTCACATCTGCACATAACAGCCAGTGCGGAACACCCACGAGAGCAGGTACTAAAACAACCGTCGGCACCCTTACCTGGACAAGCAGAATTCCAATGTCTTTTTAAGTACTTCTCGGGGGTCCTCCTGGCTTTCCGGCTGAGGCTCATTTCCTCCTGCATAAAAGAAATGATCAACTCAGGAAAAATGGCTTCAAATTTACCAAGCAGATGATTCAGCACAGTGATTCTCCTATTTTCAATACATATATTATTTCATCTACATTGTGCATAGACAGTAAGAAAATTGCTATTTTACCTACTAAGAAAAGGAAATCAGAGGCAAAAAACTTAAAATCCCCTGTCTCCTAAACAAAACAACAGTGTCAAACACAATCTGAAGAGAAAGATTTATTAACAAAGTTTAGAGGTCTTTCTCCCTTACACCCCAACCCCAGCCCCATAAAAAAGTTTAAGTTTATTTAATAGCTTGTCTCAATTCAAAAAGAACTTTCAGGTAGCCTACAAGAACACAGATACTAAAACATAAATAAAATATAAAGGAAAGAATACAAATAAGGAAAAAGGTAAATACAGCCCAGAAAGATAAAGGCTGGGGACTCTAAGCACACGGACCGTAAGGACTACGCAGTCTCTACACTGGAGCCTTATGAACTTGCTTTTAAATGTCCAGGCAGTCAAAGCCCCAAGTGGGAAGTGCTGTGCTTCAGAGATCCTATGATGGAATACCAAGTAAGCAGACGCTCAAGAGGAGACAGAGGCTGGCGCAAGCTTCTAACAGAGACTTCTCCTGGGATGCCAGGTGGCACACTGGGTGACATCTGAGCGTGTTTCCCACAAGGCACTGGTCCCGGACCAGACAGTGAGCTAGCACTCAGGGAAAAGGCCCTGGCACCCCCAGCACCCACACACCGTGACAGCAGGATTTTCAGACTGGAGTTTGGGGTGAGGTCCCTGCCTGCCCCCCAGACTCTGCACAGCAGGCGAGGACCCTCTTTTTAGGTGGTCAAGACATCAAAGGCACTGAAACACGAAGAACAGGTTTTCATACACTTCTACACAGATCTATGTAATCCTGTATGTGGAATTTTCAGGGAGGAAACACCTAAATTTTAAAAGTCAAAGACCATCAAAATGGCATTTATTACCAAATAATGACAGAGAGCTTGTGCCTGTTTCACAGAGCTTTAACAAAATCCATCCCCAACTGCGAAGCAAACAACAAGCAAAAAACCCCACAACCAACCCAAAACAACAAAATAAAACCACTGGACTTGATGAGGCTGGAAATGACAAATGGCCCTTGCAACACAATCTAATGTCATTCCTTTGTCCAGAAAGGCCTCTCCCGAACCCACACTGCACCCCAGATTCCTGACACTGACGGTCTCCAGCTCGCCAGGTGAACACTGTCTGCTCCGCCTAGAGGCGGCCAACTCCGCTCACGGGGGGGAGAGGCAATCCACAGGTTAATGGGGAGAGCACGGCGGAGCTGCTCCGGTTACGCCGGCCAGAGGGGTGCTGCCCCAGAAGAGGCACGGGGCACAGCACGATGGAGGGGACGGCAGGCCTGGCCGGGACCCGGGGAGCTCACTTCCTAGCAGGCGGTGCAGCATATGCACAGGGGAACACACGAGGAATGAGGACAAGAGAATTCCAACCTAAACATGATAGGAAGCCAGCTGACACCTTGGAGCGATTTCTCCAGAAGACTGTCCGTCTTCTCTCCGCTGAAGATGGACAGTGAAGGTGCAAGAGGGAGATAAAAAGCCTACTTAGGACACCAATGCAACAATCAAGGGCTTGTAAATCTATATACTAAATATACTATATACTAAAAACTAGTATTTGGGGTGATTCTAGGTGAAGGGTGGGACTTGAGCCAAGAATGCAGGAAGAGCCGAGGTCTAGGACAGACCCCTGGGCTTGCCAATCTCCTAAGGAAAACCAACAGGACAGGGCCAGGAAGCCGGGACATGGAGTGAGCAAGAACCAGGGCACAGCAAGACCAGATGAGGGCAGACATGGGCTCCCCACTCGGTTGGGCAGTACCACTCCCTGGAGGCCTAGGTAAAGGCAGTGCTGGGGACGGGCTGCGCCAACAGCCCACCTGCGGGGCTTGAGGGCGCACGGAAGGTGAGCACACAGAGGCAAGTGATCCAGACGATGCTCTTATCGGAGTGTCCTGGTGGGGGAAGTCAGGACGTCAAAGGCAGTCCCATGGAACATAATGGCAGAGCTCCGTGGAAGACCCCTCACACACATCCAAGGAAGGGTCCCTTGGGAACATGCGAGTGGAGGGGCACAGCAGAGGGTGAGGGACACACGGCTGTCGGGCTGTACAGCTCCAGTCCTCACAATCAAGACACAGACGTGAGGTCATCTGCTTCCAGGGAAGACAGAGAGCAACCAGCAAACAGCCGGAAAGAGAGGGGGAGTGCCAGCAGCAGGACGGTGGCAGAGGGGGTCCCCACTCATGCTCCCGTAAGCAACAGTCCAGCACCCATCCTCACACAAAAATGCCCTATGACAGCTGCAGCATCCAGGGAGGGGACTGAGCCCTGGGCAGAGTCCAAGGCTGATGCGCAGAACTGCCTGAGAGAGCGGGGCCCTACACAGAGGCTGCTGACTTGCCGGAGTTCCGAGCTACCAACCCAGAGATGCTCTGCCCACCGGACTCGGCTACAGCCCTGTTTGGCTTGGTCCTGTCCCCAGCCATCGTCTGCCATGGAGGAGCCTTGCCCATCCGAGCCCTGGCTCATGGGCGCACAGACCTCAGCCCCACCTGTGCACCCTACGATGGCCCATGACCCAACTCCAGCCCCTCCGGGCTGCAGTCTGGTCAACATACTCAGTCACACTGCAAGCACTGCATGGGGCCTGGAAGTGGGCTCCAGACACCCCCCTCGGGGCCAGTCCCTGGAGCCGGTCTGTTGACCAAGGGTCCCAATGGAAAATGCCTGCAGTCAGCGCCCCTAGAGGCAGGTCAGCCGACCTCAGGACGCGAGTGGCTCCTGAAACGCACCTGGGACTTGGCGTCAGCCCCTCCCTGCCGCACCACAGTCCACAAGCAGTTCTGCCCACTCAGGGACATACCCAAGGACCAGGCAAGACCCACAGCCCATGAACAAGCACACGAACGACGGACTTCACTGCAGACCCAACAGCAGCCTTGTGACCAGCTCCAACCCATCACGACTGCGAATGCGAGGGACTGCCGTCAGCCCAAACCCATAGGAGAACGTCCTTGCCTGACAGACAGGGGTCTGTCCTGCAAAGACAGGACGAGGTGTCTGCCCCCTCAAATGTACAGACATCAAAACGCAGCCCCAACGAGGCAGCTACGAGACCACCAAGGGAAACTAACAAGGCTCTAAAAACTGACTGCAATGGAACACAGATGGATTCAAAACGATCATCTCAAGAGCCTCAGGGAGATCCGAGAGAACGCGCACAGACAACCAAATGAGATTGGGAAAACGATGCAGGATCGAAGCAAGAAGTTTAGTAATGAAACAAAACCACAGAAAAGAACCAAACAGAAACCATGGAGCTGAAGAACCCAAGGATAGACCTGAGAACCCAACACAGCACTTCCACAGCAGGGTCAACGTGTGGAGGGAAGACTCCGCAAATGCAAAGATGGGTCAAGTGTCATCAGCCCGTCAGAGCGACAGCAAGAACCAAGAACGAAGATAAGTGGGGAGATGTATGTGAGCAACAGGCACCTTGCACCAGCCTGCATATGAATGCCAACGACCCGAGACAGAGATCAAGAAAACAAACCCAACTTCATCAGAAAGAACAAAATACCCACAAATGAATTCAACCAAGGAAATGAAAGACTGGAACTCTGAGAACTACAGACACTGATGAAAAGAAACAGACACAGATACATGGAAAGATAGTCTGTGCTTATGGACTGCAACAGTATCGTGAGAACGTCCATACTCCCCAAGCAATCTATAGGATTCAGTGCAATCCAACCCATTCCAATGGCATTTTTCACAGAAACAGAGCAAGCAATCCTAAAATTCATATGAAACCACAATCACCCTGAATAGCCAGAGCAATCTCAAGAAAGAACAATGCTCCCTGACTTCAAATTACAAAGCTAAGTAATCAAAACAGGTTGGTATGAGAATAAAAACAGACACATACATCACCGAACACAGTCCAGAAAAAGCCCACAGGTATACAGTCAACTGATTTTCAACAAGGCTGACAAGAAGAGTCAATGGGGGGGGAAGTGTCTTCAAAGAATGGTGTTGGGAAAATTGGACAGCCACATGCAAAAGAATGAAACTGAACCTTTATCTTACATCACATACAAAAATCAACTCAAAATGGGTTAAAGATGCACATAAGACCTAAAAACTATAGAACTCCTAGAAGAAAATTTTGGGGAGAAGCTCAACATTGGTCTTGGCAACAACTTTCTGGACCTGTACCAAAAGCACAAGCAAAAACAAACAAGTGGGATCACATCAAACTAAAAGCTTCTACACAGAAAAGGAAGCCATCAACAAAATGAGAAGGCAACCTATGGAATGGGAGAAAATAGTTACAGTATCTGTATGTGGTAAGGGGTCACACACAAACATGTAAGAAATTCATACATGCCTAAGAGCAAACAAAAACAAACCCTGATTTAAAATGGGCAAAGGGGGCGCCTGGGGGGCTCAGTGGGCTAAACGTCTGCCTTCGGCTCAGGTCATGATCCCAGGGTCCTGGGATCCAGGCCCACATTGGGCTCTCTGCTCAGCAGGTAACCTGCTTCTCTTTCTCCTTCTGCCCCTCCCCCTGGCTCAGACTTGTTCTCTAATAAATAAATAAAATGCTTAAAAAAAAAAAAAAAAAAAAGGAAAGAAAAAGAAGAAAAAACTGGGCAAAGGACAGTAGACATTTCTCCAAAGAAGATTTACAAATGGCCAACTGGTATGTGAAAAGGTGCTCAACATCACCAACCATTAGGGCAATGCAAATCAAAACCACAGTGAGATGCCGCCTCATGCCTGCTAGGGTGGTTAGCATCAAAAAACCAAGATAATGGGTGGCACAGAGGGTTAAGCCTCTGTCTTCGGCTCAGATTATGATCTCAGGGTGCTGGGATCAAGCCCCACATCGGGCTCCTTGTTCAACGGGGAGCCTGCTTCCCCCTCTTTCTCTGCCTGCCCCTCTATTTGTGATCTCTCTGTCAAATAAATAAATAAAATCTTTAAAAAAAAAAAAGATAACAAGTGTTGGCGAGGATGTGAAGAAAAAGGAACTGTTGGTGGGAATGCAAACTGGTGCAGCCACTGTGGAAACCAGTATGGAGGTTCCTCAGAAAGTCATAAACAGAGCTCCCCTATGCCTCAGCGATCCCACTACTGGGCATATATGCCAAGGATAGCGCGTACGTGGGAGCTCTGTGCAGTCCTGTGTTCACGGCGGCACTACTCACGG
>PITA01035636.1:0-10312 GCA_004023965.1 Spilogale gracilis | reverse complement strand
GGGGGTGAGGGGTGCAGGAGGAGGGCCAGCAGCAGGCACCCTGTTAGGTGCAGACTCCCTCAGCACTGCATGGAGCTGGTCTGGGGTGTCCCTCGCTGCCTGAGTTGAAGGAAGCCCTGACCCGCGGCCGGCCAGCAGGACCACCTCCCAGAACAAAGATGACGCCCAGCTCCAGCCCCACCACCGGGGCAGAAGGCGGTGGGGGAAGAACCCAGGCCGTGTGTGCCAGACGGATGAGACACACGTACTCTTCACGCGCCAGAGCGTCCCGAAGATCCTAGCGTCGAAGAGCGGCGCCACGGCCATGATGATGACGGCGGCCAGCGCAGCCTTGGGGATGTAGTAGAACAGTGAGGTCAGGTAGTCCAGCGACAGCAGCACCAGGGCTCCTGCGGGGAAACGGGGCGCTGTGACCTCCAGCCCAGCCCCGCACGCGCTGCGGGCACAATGGGGGGTGCTCACCTGTCACCAGGCCCCCCGCTGGGGTGCACACCCCCGACTGGGCGTTCACAGCCGTCCTGGAAGGCGACAGAGGCTGTTAGTGGGAGCCTGGACGAGCAGGGGAGGCCAGTCTCCCGGGACAGGAGCGCCTGCGGGGGACATCGGGGCCCCGCAGAAACTGGCGCGTACGGGGAGGCGCAGAGGAGCACCCTGACCTCAGACCTCCAGCCTCCAGCAGGGGAGCAAATACATGTCGCCAGCTGCGTCAGGGCCGCTCGAGCCAACGCGCCCACGCCCCGCGGACCCTCGTGTTCACAGACCGGGAGACTGCGGTGACACCGTCGAGGAGGGCGACGTCCCCCTTACACTGGCATCTCCCACGCACAGACGCGCAGACACACACGCGCGCGCTCGTCAACGCACAGAAACACGGGGTGCTGACAGCGAGCTCCTCCCAGGGCGAACCTGGGGGGGAACCTGCGGCTCTTGCTTTCCGACTTCCCTGTCTCGTTTTGCCTACTTGGAGAACTGCACTCGGACCTGATCTCTGCTGAAGAGCTGGTGCTGGGCCCGTGTTTCCCAAGGACACAGCTCCTATCCCGCGAAGCGGCCTCTGGCACCGTGGTCTGCGCTCCCCGTGTAACCTCCGGGAACGCTGACGTGGGCCCCACCGTGACGCCTGTTTACAGGGGGGGATGCTGAGGGCACCCTGTGGCCTCGGACGCAGCCCTGCAGGGCTGTCAGGGAGGTCTGTGCTCAGACGGGGCGGGGTCCAGCAGTTCCAGGGATTTGGGGGCTCCGCAGGCTGACGCTCCCGCCTCTTCTCCGCCACAAGCCACCCTCTGCCCTGCCCTCCTGCCTTGTGAGGGGCTGCTGTAGGTGATCCACCCCTGTTTCTCCAGGCAGAGTGCAGGGGTTCCTGCCCCACTTCCTTCCACAACATGAAGGGAGCACTGCCACAGGCTGGGAACATTTTAGGAGTAAACCACGGGGCCATCAGAGAAAACCACGTGAGACCGTGAAGGATGGCAGAGTGAGCCCCACTCCTGTCTCCCACAGACACCGCAGATCTAGGGATGGGGCTGCCGGGGGGCAGACTTCAGCCCCGGAGAAGAACAAAGTGGCATCGAGATGTGAGCAAGGACTGGGCAGGCTCTTTCAGGGGGATGCACACCTCTGGCCTGGGCTGGGACCACCCTTCCCCTGCCCCGCGATGCACAGGGAAGGGACAACACGGTCACTCACCGTCCAAAGCTGCCTGTGACCGGGTAGGAAGAGACGAAGGAGCCCAGCACATTGGTCAGGCCTGGGGAGGAAACAGAAGGAGGAAGTTTATCCAGGAAGGAGAGGGGTTTAACATAGATGGGGAGGTGGGGGAGAAAGGGAGGCCAGAAACCAGGAAGGAAACAGCAGAAGGCCAGAGAAGTCACCCAGAGGAGTCCTATGTCTGTGTCCCTGTGTGTCTCTCTTGGGGAAGGAAAACCAAACCAGCTCACGGTAGGCCCCAGCCCCGCCCCGCCCCCGCCCCCGCCCCCGCCCTGCCCCGCTGAGCTAAACACACCTTTTCCCACGTGTGCAGGGAGAGGAACCAACTTCCCCAGGACGGCCCTAAGGCTGCCTGGAGGCCAGCTGCCCACCCGCTGTACCCCACAAGACCCTTCAGGCCCGTACTCCTCTCATGAGATGACCACCTGGGGCAGAAGGTCATGGCTCATCAGTGGTCCAGCCCGGTGACCCTGAGCCACGCCCACCTGACGGAACCTGGCTGGGCCCCAAGAAGGGAGGGAGGCAGCCCACGTTCCGCTCAGTAGCCCTGCCCACATCTGGCTCACCCCAGCACCCTCGCAAACCACGGGGCGGTCACAGGTCCAAGAGCTGCTCGAGACCGCTCAGGCTGGGGCCCACTCACAGCCAGGCCCCCCCGGGTCCCACAGCCTAGCACGTGTGCGAGAGCAGGACAGACGTCGGTGGACGGACGTGGCAAAGGCCGTGATGGACCCCACGTGGCCTTTTTAGGACTCGGGTCAGGGGCCTCCTGCTACCGAGTGGGGAGGTGTGGCTCCGTCCTAGTGTGGCAATCGGTGGGGTCCGCAGAGGCCTCTCACTATGCGGCTGCCGGAGAGCCGCCTGGCCTCTCTCACACCCCGGGGTCCGCAGGCCTTGGGGCCACACGTCCACCTTAATACACTCCGCTTCACGGCCGTTCCCTGCTCGTTGCCGCCGTGAAGCACGGAAGCTCGGGGCTATACGCAGGAGCGGGAAGGAGACACTCCGAGGACTCCTACCTGCACCTGCTACCCCTGAGCGTGGGGAGGTCAGTCCAAGGACTTCCCGTGCCTGGGGGCGAGCCAGCCCTGGCTAACTGCACCTCACGGGGCACCCAGGTGACACCCGCCATCGGGTGAGTCCCCCCAAAAGCTCCTGTGACCCGTCCTGAAATCCCCTGCACTCTGTTGTCGGGAAATCCAGCAGCTCGGCTCCAAACTGCTACCACAAGATGAAGTGACACGGGGGAGCTTCCCACGGACTCGGCTGCGAAGGCTACGCCCCCCTGTGACCCGCACCCACCTCGCCAGGAGCAGGAAGAAAAGGCAGAGAGGCCTGGTGTCCACAAAACCAAAGACAGTCATGATAACTGGATTTAAGATTCACGTCACGCCCTCAAAATGAATCACCGAAGAGACCGGATTCTGGGCAGCAACACTGGGACGCGGGGCACAGACCCGGGCACACCGGGGCCTCCGGAGTCCTCGAGCAGCCCCTGCCGGCCTGGAGGGAGGCCCCGGGCGGCGGCCAAGGACCTGCTCCACCAGAAGGTCCTGCCTGGCCACGCTCCTCGGCAGTGCGACCCGGATGGGACATTCTGGGCGTTCCTTGACCCAGAACACGGTGACGGCCCTCAGGGGACACAGCCAGTGTGGACATCACAGGGGACCCGCCGGCTCCAAGCCCTCACACCGAACCCCCTGGAGGGTTAAGGGTGAATCCACGCGAGGACTTCCAAGGGCCCACCTCGGGGCCACCTCTGCTCCGTGAACCTCACCGTGACCACCTCCGCGGCCCGCGCAGCTCAGGCGAGGCGCAGGGAAGCACACTCCGCCGCGGGGGGCTTACCGATGGCCAGCAGCTCCTGGTTGGCGTCGACGCGGTAATTATTCTGAGACGCTAAAGAGAAAGGGCAGCAAAAACATCATCACTAGACACACACACCACGAAGGAAATATTCACAAAACGAAAACACAGGTTACAAACATCTACCCACAGCGTCGCATGGGATGCAAGTGTCCCGAGAGGGGCACAGGCGTACCGCAACACCCCAACCGTCGGTCCCCGGGGCAGCAGTGGGCATCGCGCTCCTTTCACACGTTTCTGCACTTGGGACGTTTCCTACCACCGTGGTGCCTTCATGGGAAGGGCATAAAGTCTGAACCTAAACCCTGTCCAACTACACGTAGATGGGACCAGAAGTCACAGCCGAGGCCACGCAGGGGGAGCGGTGGAGGGAGGCTGCGGGGTGGGCCAACGTCTCCGGGCAGGGTCAGGCTGGGAGCAGCCCCGTGGGGACCCATAAACACGTCAGCGAGACCGCATTCCAGGGACACCCCTTTCTATGAACCCTGAGATGTGAATTCCACACACTTTCCATGCGTCACAAAATCCTAACCTTTGGAAAAATTTTCAGACGTTTAAAAACGTAAAAATGAGTCTGGGCTCGCGGGCTGTGGTTCTCCAGCCCTGGTTGGAGAGAACAAGCTTGTGTCTTAGGGCAGGACTCGGGGGACTTCAGAAGCAAACCGCCTGAAGTTCAGCAGGGGCACAAACACCGTAAGAGGCGGGCTCCACAGTAGCCTCCAGGGCTCCCCACCCAGAGAAAGATCGTTGGGAAAACAGCCACTGCACAGAGCAGACCTGATCGCAGCGTGCGGCAGGACGGGGAGCAGCCGCCGGGGATTTGTGGGGACGACCACGCAGGGTGTGCGTGAGGCACATGTCTCCTTGGAAGGACGGGAGGGTCGAGATGCTCGGACGACCAGATCCGGTCTGGGCACCGACAGCAATGTACGCACTGTTTTTGGGTTTCTTCTTTAGAACTGACTCACACCCCAGCGTGAGAGCATAATCATCATAGAAGGAAAGGAGAACGCCATCCACACACACAACACAGAGCCAGAGGCCCCGCGGACCCGAGGGAGGGGATGCGCGAGGGACGGTGCAGCCTCAGCTCCGACTGAGGAATCCGAGTCCCGGGTGACTCAACAGGCATTTGAGCAGATTAATGCGTCCCGGCCGCCCTGGGGGCCAGGAGGGCACAGACCACGTGTGCTCAGCCCGCTGGAAAGAGCGCATCGCTAAGTTTTTGGGGATTTGGGGATGCCATCGTTAGATACAACCATTACTACCTATTAGGTGAAAACCCTTAAGGACACAAATTACCAGGAAGACAAAACTCATCCCTTCCCGTTGTTTTACTACGACCCACGAAGTTATTTCACCGCCCGTGTCCGGTGGGCAGGGGCCACGGCTTCTCATCCCGAGATGCGATCGCTCTGGCTCTGCCGTCCACCGGGAGGCAGCCGGCAGGGCCGGCGGGGGCCACACTACGCCACAGGAGGGGCGACGGCGAGACACGGGGCCCTCTCCTTCTGGACGGCAGGCTGCACACACGACCAGCCACCACTGCGTGGGGGTTTTTGCCATAAATCCGCTTTTACTACACATTTTCTTAGAGAACACGAGCACACGTTCCTTGGCTAAAAACTCAAGCTGTTAAAAACCGAAGTGGGTGAGGGCAAGCAAGGGGGCAGGCAAGCAAGGGCAGGACGCCGGCAGGAGGCTTGCACGGCGGGCTCCTTACCGAAGGACTTGGCCACCGCGATGCTCTCCAGGAGACCCATCAGGGGCACCACCACCAGCCCAGCCCCCATGTCCTGAGAGAGGAGAGAGGGACAGCGGGTGAGCCTCCGGCGAAGGCGAGACGAGGGGCTGGCCAGGCGGTGACCTGCCAAGGCCGCACAGGCCGTCCGCGTCTCACTAGAAGCCGTGCTTCTGCTGTGGGGCCGGGAGCTGGCCTCCGGGGCCGGATGCAGGGCAGAGCACAGAGAACACCCTGCTCCGCCGGCGTCCACAGTGCGAGAAGCACCCTGGCTCGAGGCAGAACACGAAACGTGGTGTCCCTTGCGGTCATGCCCAGTTGGACCCTTTTGTGTCTGTCACTGCACCCAGAGGCACTCCGTCCCACGGACTCGACAATCCCGGCTGGGCTGGGAGGTCCTCATCACAGAGCAAAGGCCTCAGGGGCGCAGCCCCAGGCCTGGGCTCCCCATCTTCACCTACCTGTACCATCTCGGTGAAGGAAACTGTCCCGTTGGCCGTGGTCACGGAGAAGGGCGGAATTCGGACTGGAGGGAGCCCCTCGGCGGTCTGTCCCGTTAGAACGAAAGGCTGGTATCCGGTCACCTCAAAGGAGTATGCGACCAGGGCAGCAAAGGAGACCACCAGGGCATTGCGGGCTAGGACAGAAGGACACCCACCGCTGAAACCTGGCTCCTCTGGGGGACGGGGGCGGTAAGCACAGCCGAGGACGCTGGACACCCATCCCGGCCCTCACCCCAACACTGCAGCCGGCCAGCGGCACACACACCAGTGCCCGAGGGGCAGGCACGAACACGTGAGGCCACGGCCAACACAAGATGGTGGGACAGGCCCACAGCAACGCAGGACACACACGGCTGTCTCTGTGTCATCTACTGGCCACCTCAGGTCCCGCCTCTCGGCTCTCACCTGAGCGGTGCCGGCTCCTTCCTTCCTTTTTTTCTTAAGGGCTTTATTTTTTGAGAGAGCACGCGCACATGCATGAGGGGGCAGGGGGCAGGGGCAGGCAGAGAGCCGAGAGAATCCCAAGCAGGCTCCCCGCTGAGTGCGGGGCCGGACCACGGGGCTCGATCCCACTGCCCTGACATCAGGACCTGAACCAAAACCAAGAGCTAGACGCTTAACCGACCAAACCCTCCGGGTGCCCCGTGCTGGCTTCCTGAATGGGGGTGACCCTCTTCCCAGAACGTGAGCCCCGTTACCCACCGAGCTCTCAGAAGGCTGCATCACGCTCTTGCCGCTGACGCTGTGGTCAGGCCGACGACGATGTCAGCGGTTCTACAACCCTGAGGCTGCAGGAGAGGCCCAGGGCCCTGCGACCCGTCGTGATGCGAAGCCAGCTCGGCGCCGCGTGGCTCAAACAGGACCACGTGGTCCGTGTGCTCTCTCCCCCAGGGACCAGCCAGGGCTTCCCGGCCTCACACTACGGACATTCTGGACCAGTTCATCCTTTGCCACGGGAGGCTGCGCCCCACAGACACCCCCGGTCTCCCTGGCCTCTCCCCACCACGTGTCTGTGACGGCCCCACCCAGGAGTCTGAACCAGAAATGACTCCAGACACGGCCCATCGTCCCTGCTCGACAATACTGGCTGCTCTTCTCCACTCCAGCCACGGATCGGAGCCCGCTGGCAAGTTTCAATGCCCTTCCCATGCAGAGGACTGTGGCTCGGAGCCTGCTCACCTGTGGTGGCAGTCCAGACCAGCCCGTGGCTGAGCCGCACGCCTGGGGGCATCTCGGGGTGCACGGGAGGCACGTGGTCCCGCATCAGCTTCAGCACCAGCAGCAGCAGGGCGCACACCAGCCCCAGCACGGCGTCGCCCACCCTGTGGACGCACGGGGGTCACACCCGGGCCGGCAGGGCACACACCTCCGCCCGCCCATCACCACTTCTGCTGCAAAGCCTTCTCTCTCGACAGCCCTCCTCACCCCTTCCTAAGCCACGTGCGTCCCCGTCAACACTCAGTGACCACGCAGGCCTGGGAGTCGAGGCCCGGTTGCAGCAGCGGTGGGGCTACGGGCTCCCTGTGGCCAGAGGAGCTGCGTCTGCTCAGGAAGGTCCACATCTCACAGCCTGGAGGCTCTCTGACCTGCCGGTCTCCAATTCCCCTGCCCCCCGGCGAGGAGGACCTCCAGAGCCTGCATGTCCCGGGCCAGGGAGCCCCTGGCTTCAGGTGGATTCAGCCCCGGGAAGCCTCACAGCCGATCAGAAGTGGAGGAGAGGACAGTCGGTCACGGGTATCCCCGCTCCCTCCCGGCAGCTCCCCCCAAATCACTGTGTCCTCTGCCTCCGCCGGCCAGGGAGATGTCCGGGCTTCTGGCTGTCCTTTAACCCACTGCCCTCTGCGGGAGGCCCTTCATCTGGAGAAGCCTCATGAGCTGGCGGACCAGCTCTCAGGCCCGAGGGCAGAGCTGCTCAACCTCCAGCGTGCGCCCCGACTCCCTGGGGCAGCAGGCATGCGCTGGGTTGACAGCCTGCGTGCCAGCCCCTCCCGTGACGGTGCTGCTCTGGGACCCAGTGTGGGCCACCAGGCCCCAGGGGACTGGAACACACGCCACCTGGGAGCGGGGGAATGGGGCGGGCCTGGGAGAGGGGCTCCCGAGGGAAGAGGGAACCACACAGCCGGCAGGTACCTGGTCTCGCCGATCTTGAAGAAAGTCTGATACACTTGCAGGAAAAACTGCCTTGGGATATCCTGAAGTCCCAGGAGGTTCTGTGCAGACAGGGAGATTGGGTTAGACAACCTTGCCCTGCAGCGTCTCAGCCCATCTCAGCCCCCTTCCTGGCGGCATATCTGGGGGCCACCTGCCCATTCCCAAAGCCCCCAGGGCCAGGAGAGCCGAGTTATCCCAGAGAGGGGGCATCACATGCTTGGGAATACTTCTTGATGAGTAATTCTCCCTTGTGAGGAAATCGGTCTGGGTGATCTCAAAGCAGAGACCAGTACACCCCTGCCCGGGTCCAGGGTCACTGCTGCCTGCCCTGAGGGCCCCACTGCCCGACATGCCCCATGCCTCCCCAGCCCGCCTCCCACCTGTCGGGTACTGCCCCCCCCGACGGAAAATCAGGTGGCGCTCTGGGCAGAGCCACCGGGGCTCTGAGGGCCTCCAGGCAAGGACCGCTGGGGGACATAGGCAGGCAGGGTCCTTGGAAGGGAGGAAGAGCTTTCCTCTGTGTTTTAGTTCTTTATCCCACTAGACAATGAGTGGTGTTAGCAGGGTGGCTGAGGGCCAGACCCCAGAGCAGTCAGGCTCCAAGGGTCCCAAAGCCCACGCACACAGCCCTGAACAGGGACAGACACCACGGTGGAAACACCAGATTCTGGGACCCAGGGGGCTTGTGCCAGGGCAGGTCAGGAGAACCCCTGACTCCCGACCCCCACCCTGGCCTAGGGCGCTCAGACGGCTGTTGGGACTTAGTCAAGATGTCAAGGATTTCAGGAACCTAGCATGCCAAGCACGCGTGCATAAAGAGGCTACCTTCCCTGTGTTACCACTGCACCAAGGAACATTCCAAACACCAAAAAAAAAAGACACTGTTTCAGAATGAGGGATAGACCGTCCCACAAAACAGCACTTGCTGAGCTTACCCTAACATGTGCACAGGGCACACGCAAACCGGGCCCACCCACACCGAAGGGGCGCCCTCCTCTCTACACGATGAACCCGCCTCCCCGCCTCCCGGAGGCATCAGGACAACCCGAGACGAGGCAGGGTTTAACCCAGCAGCCAGCACATCACAGGAGCACAGAAAGGATCTGCTTCTGCTTCTTCCTCTGGCTCATCAGGGAGGCTGTGCTGGGCCAGCCCCCGGGGGGCAGAGCCTGGCCACGGGAACCATGCCTGAGCGAGGAGGGGTGCTGACGGACAGTCCTGAGACGGGGCTGGCCGGCTCCAGCCGCAAAGCAAGACCATACCTGCACTTCAGGAGCTTAAGCCCCGGGGAGAAGGGAATAAACAACGTCCTCGGACTGTGAGTGATAACTGGTTCCTGTGTTTCTTACAGACTTTTTTAAAAAAGATTTTACTGACTTGCTTATTCAGAGAGAGAGAGAAAATGCGAGTGGGGGGAGGGGCAAAGGGAGATGGAGAGAGAATCCCAAGCGGACTCCGAGCTAAGCCTGGAGCCCAATGAGGGGCTTGATCCCAGGACTCCGAGATCATGACCTGAGCTGAAATCAAGAGTCGGCCGCTCAGGGGTGCCTGAGTAGTTCAGCTGGTTGAGCCACTGCCTTCAGCTCAGGTCGTGATCCCGTAGTCCTGGGATCGGTCCCGCATTGGGCTCCCAGCTCCACAGGGAGTCTGCTTCTCCCTCTGACCTTCTCCCCTCTCTCTCTTACTCTCTGTCTCAAATAGATAAATAAAATGTTAAAAAAAAAAAGGGTCGGATGTTTAACCGACCGAGCCACCCAGGCATCCCTCTGCTCAGTGTTTCTCAAATGCCATACCTCTTCATGTTTCTGTTTAAAACGTCAACTGCTGGGGCACCTGGGTGGCTCAGTTGGTTGAACGACTGCCTTCAGCTCAGGTCATGATCCCGGAGACCCTGGATCGAGCCCCACATCGGGCTCCCTGCTCGGCGGGAAGCCTGCTTCTCCCTCTCTCAGTCCCCCTGCTTGTGTTCCCTCTCTGGCTGTGTTTCTCTGTCAAATAAATAAAATCTTAAAAAATAAATAAATAAATAAAATGTCAACTGTAAGAAGGACTCCTAGATGGCTCAGTGGGTTAAGCACCTGACTTTAGCTCAGGTGGTGATCTCAGGGTCCTGGGATCGAGTCCCGGGTCAAGGTCCATGCCCAGCAGGGAGTCTGCTTCTCTCTCTGCCCCAGCCTCTCCTCATCATGCTCACTCACTCTCTCAAATAAATAAAATCTTGAAGAAAAAAACTCAACAGAAACTGGGAAAAAAACATTAAAATGAAATCCAGCTAAATGAGCACGGAGGACTGACTTGCTCTTCAACGTGTCTACAGCGTGTGGAGCCCATGGGTGTGGGGGTG